>DF240921.1:0-96221 GCA_000507305.1 Breviolum minutum Mf 1.05b.01 | reverse complement strand
ATTGGTTGATTGATTGATTGGTTGATTGGTTGATTGATTGATTGATTGATTGATTGGTTGGTTGGTTGGTTGATTGTTTGAGTCACCTAATTCGCTACTGAACGTCCTAAATTAGGTGGTCCGGGGCGCGGGTCAGTTTGGATTTTGCGAGAAGTTCACCAACCCAAAGACCTCCAACTGAGCACAAGTTTGGCTGATTGAGGTACAACAAAATGGTAACCCCAGTTGTAAGGTACTGGGTTGCACTTTTTCATCACTGCGCATGGGGATTAGTATCGTTAAATGTAAATGCATTTTTCTTAGATTATTTTTTCAGGTTGATGAGTATCCTTTGTAGGTCACAGAGATGCAATATTGTTTGCGTAGGCCTACAATAGTATACACTACTAGTAGGTGTAACACCGCAATTCATAATATGTACGTACCTCATAGTCTGTATGTATATATAGATATATCAGATATATCTACAATACTTTTAGACTGGATCGGAACATGATGTGACTTTAGATTCTGTACACCCACCACGCCGAAGGTTTATTCTTTGACTTGCCAACATGATTTCCCTTTGATCCTCCCTTGAATCTTTGAAGGGGCCCAGCATTTCCATCATTTTCATTCTCACAGGACGCTCGATCTCGGTCTCGATCGCGATCTCGATCCCGGCGGTCTAGAGATCGAAGAGACAAGGAGTTTTCAGGGGAGGGGAGGGTTGGTGGGTGGCAATCTTGAAGCTAATTGTTGATAAACAATTTATGCAGCTAAATCCACCCAATTGATACATGTTGATGGTTCAGAAATCCTAAACAACCACTGTTTGGATGTAAAAAAACCTTGTAAATAATGGTAGATATCCTACCAACCTCAACTGGTTATATAGCCGGATTTCTGACACAGGATCGGACTCGCCGGAGTCGACGCCGGAGAAGCAGGCAGCGTGGAGGCGGTGGCCGCCGGCGAAGAAGGAGCCATATTTTTGTGTGGTGCACCCGGAATATTGCATGTTTAGTAGAGGATTCCTAGGAATCTTCAAAAATGCCACTGTTAGTGGGAGGGGGCCTAAGGCCCCCACGGGGCCATACAAAGTTGGTGTAATATGATGGAAGACCAAAAAGGAAAGTTGGCCAAATTCGATTTATAGCATTCTTCTCAGTGTTCTCCTAGTATAGAAGTGGAATATCATATCATCTCATATCATTAGTCAAGAATTTATAGAAGTCTGCAGAAACAGGCATGAAATTTGCAAATTCGCCATATGGGCCGTGCCGTGAGGACCAGTAGCAGCCGCGGTAAGCGGCGAGTCCCTGGGCATGGAAGCAGATGTGGATGTGGGGAACAGTTTTTTTTCTCTGAAAATCATAGCAGATTTTGAAGAAAAACATACGAAAAACATACCAGAGATTTTTGTTTTGAAAAAAAGAACACATGGCAAGAATATGGATCTGTTTTTTTTTCCCCACCCGAAGAGGTGAAAATGGGTTGGCCTTGAGTGGCCAAATCTGCCGGTCGGAAAAAACATCACCTCTTAGATGGTTTTGGTGGGGGGGGAATCCACTTGAAGATATTTTTGGGATCCAGGTTTGGGAAGTTATAAGAAACACAAATACCAAACAGTTAACCAGATCTCTCCACATTCTGGTGATGTTTTTATGACTGTGTGAACGAATGTCCTTTTTGGGAACTCACCTCATGCATCCCTGAGGGAAGAAGCAAAGATCGTGAGCGCGGGGGAAAAGAAAGAGAGAAGGAGGAGAAGGACTACCCTTGATTTTACAAACACTTTCAAAGATGATATCCGATATCCATTATTTATTAGTATTTATCAGGTAAGTTGAGAAATGGGCCAGTTGATGGTATGTTGTCTTCCTAGGCTGCAGCCATTTTGTTGCCACTGGGCACGTTATGGGCTGCGTACGTTGACCCATTTCAGCATGTCCACCTGCTTAGTCTTTGTCATGTTTCACTTTTGGGTTTGGGATTGGTTTTGCGAAAATCTTTTCATCACTGACTAACTGGAAAACATCTAGGGTACAAAATGCTGTTTCCAATACAGTAGGAATTCTATGTCTTGCAGCTTATATAAGTGATGCTATGGGAGGCCTTAAAGCTCTTATTGGGAAATCGCCCCGCTTGGCCAGGAGAGAAGAGGCAAAAAGGAGGCAGTGACGGGACTGGCAGGTCGGTGACGGCGCTAAAGGACTTGCAAGATATGTCGTAGATTCTATCTACGATTTTTTTAAAACAGGATCTTTTGAACAGACCCCTTGGGCCCTAAAACTCAAAATGGGTCCGCGCGTGAAACCGCACAGTTTGAAGCCATTTCTATGGGTGTGCACGCAGGGCCATTTCGAGTTTTTGGGCCGGAGGGGTCTGTTGAAAAGGTCTTGTTAACAATTTCTTGAATTCTACAAGGTACATGCATGTCATCTATCTCCAGCATGTTTTATCATTCATTGATTTTTTCTGTGGATCTCATAGTAGATCCAACAATAATACAACATTTGAAAAAAGGCATATCTTACTACATCAGAGATGTATCTTAGTTGTACCTTCCCTTCCAAAATTTATGGCAAGCAGTTGAAAGTGGTTGCCTTTGATGTCACCCCAACAGTGTCACGGACTTGGCTTCTCCGTTGTTTCACCTAAAAATATGGGAAGGCTATCAACTCTGACAAATCGGTGGGGGGATGTAATTTTTAAGATTCCTACCTTGAGGGATAATTTTTTCCCTGATTACGGGTTCAGTCTTTTTGAAAGTCCCTGGAAAAACCAGCAGATCCGAGAACCCTTGTGGTTCTCGTTTTTTTTTTTTTTTGTTGTTGTTGTTGTTGTTGTTGTTGAAATCTCCATGGTCTTTCAAGTTATCACCTAGATTTTGAAGAGTTCTACATCATCACGTTTCAGATCCTTACAGCCTTCACGGCCTTCACAGCCTTACCTTTTCACACCAACGCCCTTCCAAAAATCACATTCTGAATAAAACAGTTTTCTTTCTAAAGGCATTTGTTTTCCAATATGGGTGTTTCCAAAAATAGTGGTACCCCAAAATGGATGGTGAAAATAATGAAAAACCCTATTAAAATGGATGATTTAGGGGTTCCCCCATTTTCGGAAACAGCCATGTAACTACCAGCTTTTTATATAAGGCCTTATTAAAACTCCCAGCTTTTCAACCAACCAAACTGCAGGGCTCTAGCTCTCCAAGCCGGCGGCCGCAACAGCGTTCTGCCATCTCTCCGGAGTTGCTTGGCAGGGCTTTTATTGGGATAGGGACGATGAAAGTAGAAGTCATCGGAACACATCATAATGATAATAATAATGATGATAATGATATATAATAGGAATAATAATACGTAACAATAATGATTATAATAGGAATCATCATCATCATCCACTGCTACTACTACTACTACTGCTACTACTACTTCTACTACTACTACTACTACTACTACTACTACTAGTACTAGTACTCCTAGCACTTCTTCTACAACCGCCACCACCAACTGCAATAATTATCTCCTACGCTCGGTGGGGTGAAGTTGTCTCCTCTGCGGCTTGTGCGTTTTTCTGTGAGCAGCGCTTGCCAAATGATGAGGTCTATGCCAAAGCTTGCTGAACCTCCAGCTTCTTCTCCAGCCACGAAGGACTGCCTGATGGTACCTTTGGAAAGGAAGTTGTTACACTGAGAAGATGGCAAGCTGAAGTCAGTGGAACATGAACAAAAAAAACACGGTTTAAAAACCATGTCAAGATACGCTGATTTTTGTGGCAATCAAACCATCGGGAGGTTTCAACTGTAGACATGTAAAAACGCCAGGATGCAGCTCCAGGCTGGGAGTTTTTTGCGACCGACTTCCTCTTAGAGATGCGGGAAGATTAGCTGTTAAACATATGTAGGAAACTTTGATGAACATCTGATTTGGGTGCCTTGGGTTTTTCATGAATTTTCGGTTTCTGAGGGGAGATGTTTCTACACACCAAAGGGCTCCCAAAGCCATGTCCTTTTTTGGTGTGAAACACAGGTGTTTCAGATGGAGGTGCTGAGGCGACCGATCGGGACAAAAAAAACGAGGGTTTCAGATGAAGGGTTCGGATTTTTCAGGAAAAGGCAGAGAGCAATGGCAGTTTCAGGTTTCAGGTTTCTATTTCAGATTCTTTTTTTGGAAGCCAGGATGTTTCGCTGCAATCTTTGAAGTTTTTTCCAGAAGCATAGAAACAAGATTTGATGGTTTGGATCAACGATGCCTTCAGTTCATTGGAGACATGCTGCAACATGGAACTGGCAGAATTGGCCAAGACACAGAACTGTCCGGCACGTAGAACTTCGCCTTCAACCGGCGCACAGGAAAAGAGGAAGAAGTCCAAGCTGCTTGGTGTATTTGATTGGGGAGATCCTGGAGTATTTTGGAAGATGGGTGGCTTTTGCCATGTGTTAAAAGATATGTTTCTAAGTTTTATTGGACTTTTGGACATCTTCTTTTTGGGGATGGACATAGCCATTTAGATGATGGAAATACTATGACTTCCATCCCAATGGCAAGGGACGTGTGTGCCTTCCAAGCAAACAAACCCAAAGCAAGCCCAGCCAAGAGCCAGGCACAAAGACGAAGACAGAAACCAAATCAAAGACAGAAACAAAAAAATCCAGAAAGATAACTACTAGTAGGTGGTGGTTTCAAATACTCGTAGGTATGTTATATTTTTACCCTCTACCTGGGGAGATGATCCAAGTTGATGGGTTGAAACCACCAACTCCCAGGTGGGACGAAGTGGGTACCCCGGCGGCTGGCCTGCCGGATTGGCTGAAGGACCTGCGATTCTTGGGTCACGAAGATGGAAAAAAAATGGAGCATAGCCAATAGGAAAAATGACCTAATTTTAATGGAAGAGTGAAGGATAGTTTCTCCCTGAAACAAACAGCAAACGCACCTGAAAATGGATGGCAAAGGAATACGATCTCGTTTCCTTTTGGGATTGATGGCCTATTTTCAGGGGCGATTTGTTAGTTTCAGTTACGTGTACGTACAGGATGGTTCTCCATCCTTCTTGGAGGTCATTTGCAAGAAACACAGGATCGATTTCAAGCACCAAAGCTTTTCAAGTGCCTCTCATTTTGACACTGGACGTTCCTGCAACTCCTGCTTTTCGGGGATGTAGAAACCCTTGGTTTCATACAAGGCGATAAACTAGATATCTATTATGAGCCTTATTCATGATGATGATGATGATGATGATGATGATGTTGTTGTTGTTGTTGTTGTTGTTGTTGTTGTTGTTGTTGTTGTTGTTGTTGTTGTTGTTGTTGTAACCTCCACCATCAACTTGTGAGCCTTAGATTTTTTGTTTCCATCCTTGGCCTGCCAGTTGATGTAGGACCTCAAGGATGATGGTCGACCTTCACCTCCAGGTGGTACGCCCTTTTTGCCGGAGAGTTGGTTTCACCCCTAGTGGCAATATATCTGCTAATATGTGTATATACAACTAGATATATATCGAAAGTATGTACCTTTTTTCCTTTCAATGAATTTCTGTCATAGAATCACGAGAAAATGCAGATCAGTTTTTTTTAAGAGAAAATGTTGGCATTCTCCATGCCCTTTAAAAGAGCTTTGAGGCTCTTTAAAATCAAAATCCGACCCGCAAATTTTCTCCAGTGAATCTCCGACCGAATGGAAGGTATTGACCCTGCACGCTTTAAGATCATCCGCATGGAGGGTGTGCAAATCCGTGCGTTGATTGGGAAGGGTGGTGAAACCATCAAGGCGAGGAAAGATGGGATTGATGGGACGGGAGGAAAGACGCAACCAAGTCGTGTTTTGGGTGAAGCTGGAATGATAAACTGGAAGAACTGGAGAAGTTGATTGAATCGCTGGCTGTTTTGTTGTTGAGGATATCAGATTCCGCAGTGGTGCTGACATCAAGATCGATCACCTTCCTTCGGACAGATTGCGGGGGGGCTGGTGGCAGCTGTCATGCACACCATCTTGCTCATTTGTTGACAAGAACATGCACCGCAGAGGGGGAAGTAGATGGGAACAGCAATTTGTTTTGTCCAAAGTAATTTCAGGCTTGCAGGAAATGGCAATTTGCTTCAACCATGAATTCATCCACAGCTGACTGGTTTTGAAGTTTTGAGTGTCAGGTGTGATAGGTATGTGAACCTAGTTTCCAAAGCAATTAACAAAAGAACCTTTCCTCATTTGCCAACCAGGATCCTGAGGGCAATGTCACCATCGTGGGAGATGTGGAGAAGTGAGGGGTCCCAGATTGCAGATTGCAACCATCTTCAAGGTGTTTTTTGTAGCAGTTGAAGATGTTTACTGTCTAGGTAGGAAGGTAGAATAAACAATTATCAAAATTTCATGATGCAAATGGATGACCATACGTGAGAAGACATAACTTATCATACTAAAGCACCTTTACATCCTAGATTAAACTAAGTCTTCTGGTGGGTTTGTCTTGTCATGACATACCTGTTTTAGATTATTTCCCTTCAGTTTTTTTTTGCCAAACGCCACAGGGTCACAGATGTCATCGTAAATCGCATGTGATTTACGAGGCAAGTCAACACACTCTGGGGATTCATTTAGCTCTATTTGTGATCATCTATTCATCATTTATTCATCAAATCATTTATCACCATCACATATCACCTTTTTCACCATCATCATATCACCATCATCATATCACCATCACACTTACATACAATGATTTTATATCTAGGCAAGATACTTTACTCCAAACGTTTCCCTTCAGGACAGAGATCATGATCAAGGAAGCTCTGACGACCAAGGGATGTCCCTTGGTACCCAAACCCCAGGCCGGACGACGGTCGAATCTATGCCCATAAGTCCAGTTATAGGGGCCCCATTACCCTGGTCAGCCATTGATTTTCGGTCATTTATAGGGGTAATGACTCCAATTTAAACACTAGTAAGGGCCCCACCTTGCGGGATTTTTTTCAGAATGCCACCTTTCTTACTAGGGGATGATTAAGGGACAAGGATAGCCGGTTATTTCCTGGAAAATTGGCATTGGGGGGGTACCTTAAAATCCCATGAACCAAGGTAGCCGTGAAGGAATGTCATTTCCTCCCCCCTAAGAACAAAAGCCATGATGGAGATTTTCCAGTGTGGTAAATTGGAGTTTTTGTTAGAGATTTTTTGGAGGGATACATGTCAAACCGTCAAACCCTCACAAGGAAACACAAACTCTTCCAAACATCTCAAAAAACGACTTGAGTCTCGAAAAACGCTGTATTCTTTTCTTCGAGTTTCGCTGATCCAACTCAACCGGTCGAATGTGAACAAGAAAATGAAGGAGACATGAAAAACAAATCCAAAAGTTGGTTGACTTCGGGGGATCATATCTATATATGATATTTGTATCATGATATGATATGATATATACATATACATATGTATAGATATCTATACATGTATATCATATATCTCCACATTTCTTCATGGATTGTTTTTTAAATTTGCTGTGCTGGCTATACTACCTTCGACTATACAGCAGGTGCCTCCCCCGCCACCACCAGATGCTGGTATACCTGGCATGCCTGGTATGCCGGGAGTGTTTGGCAGCCAAGGGGGGCATCATCTATCATGATACATGGATGTTTCCGAAAATAGTGGTACCCCCAAATCATCCATTTTAATAGGGTTTTCCATTATAAACCATCCATTTTGGGGTACCATTATTTTTGGAAACACCCACATTTCATAGACTTAGATTTGGCATATCAAAAAAAACATCCCAAAAGTGATGCCAGAAAAAGAGTCAGACTTTTTTTTTGGAAGAAAGATTGCCAAAAAGACCAGAGACGATCCCAAAAGAACTTAGGTGTCCATCTGCTTTTCCATGGCATCAAGATTTCGTCGGAACTAAGGCCACCACCCTTGGAGACGAATGAGAATGAGATCATCGTCCCTGGAGACATTGTTAGGGCTACCCAGAAGAAAACCATGGCAAGTTGAGTTCAGGCAAATGGGAGAGACACACACAGCCATTTTTTGGTGTTTTTTTCTCAAATTCAGAGTTACTACACCGAGGCTTTTGGTTGGAAAGTATGTTCTTTGTTTTTTCTTTTTGTTATACAGATCGTTTTCCGCACAAAAACATCCCGGCGGACTGTTTTCTGCGCGTGTGGGTGCATGACTTTATAAAAAAACATCTGTTGAGAACAACAGAAAAACGTGGAAATTCTCATGGTTTTGTAACATTGCAATTTGAGAAATTCTCTAAAATCTGCGCAATTACAATGGGCAGAAAAAAAACGTCACTAAAACATTGTTATTTGCATGGAATTGTAACATGTCCATATTTCTTGGGCCCTGAAAATGGGGTTCATTTTTGAGGCATTTTTCGTTTCGCTGTGGTATCGGCTGCATTTTCGTCGCGCTTTTTGTCAAGTCTAGCTTCGGAAAATGTACTGTGAACACGAATTACATCACAGGTTTGGACATGTGTTAAGTATGTACCGAAGCAGTCCATTCCGTAGCACTTTGAACACGAGTTACATCACAGGTTTGGACATGTGTTAAATATGTACCGAAGCAGTCCATTCAGTAGCACTTTGAACACGAGTTACATCACAGGTTTGGACATGTGTAAAGTATGTACCGAAGCAGTCCATTCTGGAGCACTTTGTCCAGAAAAAGACGCCCAAACGCCAAAACGCGGTAACGGCAAAGAGGACCGAAACCGCGCAAGGGGTGTGTTTCAGGGTCGGCGAACGTCCCGGTCTGCGGGTATATATATATATATATACACACCCTCGCTGAAACTAACATAGCACTTGAAAACATGGCATCCCAAAAGGAAAGTAATCTTCCAACCATTATTTTTATTGACTACATTAATTTCAGGGAGGGTGTATGTATAGATATACAATATGTTTTGTATGCACATGGACATGGGGGCCCTCTTTTTTGGTTCGAAGAAGGTGTCTGTACTTTCCCCTCACAAGCAACCCTTCCAGAGGAGCTGTTAGGTAGCGATGTGGTACAGCTTGTGAAGGAGCAGCTGGAAGCGAAGTTTGGAAACTCAACTGTTTAACTCCTTGGAAGTTTAACATACAGCACACCAAAAAATCAACATGCTTCACCTGAAAAATCACCTATTTGTAAGCCAAAATCATCTGAACCAAACCTGCACTTTTGGGGTTCCATGTTAATTTTTGGGGGTGTAGCCCCTGGCTCCCAAAAGGAAAAGCAAACGTCTTCTAACTGGTAATTTTTCAGTGGCGAGCTGTTAAACTTCAGGTTTGTATAAGGGATCTGATTTTTTTTCCGAACAACATGGCAGTTAAGGGAACCAGGAGGAAACAACATGAAACCAAAAGCTGGCTTTCAACATTTCAATCGGCCCGTAGAGGTTAGTGAAAGATGCGACATATGAAATTGTAATTTTACTTTCAGTTTTCTTATTCTAGTTTTCTGAGTTTTGTTTTTGTTTTTTTTAATAGGAAATAAACACTCTGACTATAGGATCCCGGGCTCTTGACTCCCCTAGAAACTTGGGAATTTCATCTGCGGGGGGATGTACTGTTTATTATCTTTAGATGGTGCGAACAGAAAGGAACTAAGGAGCCAGGGTATCTAAAATCTTTTCATAGTGGGAAACCAAGCAGCTACACCCAAGTTTCTAAGCACAGTTTTTTATTTATGAACAAACATAGCATGTGGATGTTGTGGTAACAACCATGTATATTAACCTATACGTGGTGGTGTCCCAAACTTGTTTTTAGTGATACGTATGTTTGACGCCAAAAAAATGGGGTTTCATGATTCTCAAGTATGAATGATGTGCATGTTTCTTCGAAATGGCTTGGTTCAAAGAAAACAACAACTAGAAAGTCTTTCGGTGGGGGTAGACTCCGGTAAACCAACATGGCACTGAAAAACTCCACCGTACTTTGATGATAGTTATAATTAAGTTATAATTACCATTGCATTTACCACGAAACATGGGATTTTCAATGGGGTTCTGTTCGTTTACAACAAGGGATACGCCCCTGAAGTTCAACATGCTTCACCCGGAAAATCAGCTGTTTGGAAGAGGAGATTCCTCTTGGAGTTTCCATCATTTTTCAGGTGAACCAGCCGAACAAACTTCGGGGTGTACTTGGATGTTCCAGGAATTTAGTAAAAGGTTAGGATCAGTGGGTTATACTCCCAGTATACATCAACATACCCCAATTAGAAGTAGGTGAAACAACCCATCTACTAGCCATTGATCCTAACTTCCGGGGACATCCAAGTGGGTCGGTTTGAAAGATGAGGCTTTGTGCCCCCATCTTTCGACAACGGCTTCTGAACCACCAGAACGAGGCCACATTTTTTTTTGGGGGGGGGTTGGTTGGTTGAAAGGTAGGTAGTGCCGGGATGTTGTCAAGCACATTTCTATTATATACTGTAAATGCCCTGAAAACTAACATATTTACATATACTTCCTGAAACATGATGCTTGGAAGATGAAATGTCTTTTTTGAGGGTTTTTTGAGACAAAAGTTGTTTTTTCTCCGGTGGGTGCTGTTGGTTGGCACATGACGCATATCCAAATTCTTTTCATTATTTTCACTGCTTTATTGCAACTGCTTCAATGGATTTATTCCCATCAACAGTATGCTAGGTAAACCCATGATTTTTTGTTCCGTCAACTGTGGTTTCCATATAAGCATTGCACCCTTGTCCATCAACATTGAATCCCCCCAAAAAATGCCTGGGTTGGTCACGGATCATCCCCACTGCCCAACCCCCCCTTCAACTGCACAAAGTTATTGGGGTTACAGAGGCCCATCCAACCATTTCCCATATATTGATTCCGGTTGGTTCACCCCACAACTATTTGCAGCTTAGCCAACTTGTGGCTACAGCCCCTTGGCAAATCACTAAAAGTGCTCAACTTTTAGTCAAATTGGACCTAGGCAGTTTTGCCTGGGCAATTTTGCCGACTTACAGATGAAACAGGTGAATTCACCATTAAATTAGATATATGAATTTCTATAGGGAAAAACAGCATGGGAACAGGCAACTTGTGTAAATCTCAAATTCACAACCGCCAACGTTGTGTGTGTTTTCCAGGTCATCTCGACCTTGCACATCCACGAGAATGACGATGACTTGGAGTTGCAGGTTGCCGAGTTGGATTTCAGCGATTTCACGGGATGGCTTTGACAGACGAAAAAGGTCAACGAAGGTTCATCCCTGATGGGCATACACGTTTAAAACGTTTTTTGGAAGTTTTGTAGGAAAAAAATGCAAGTTATAAACTTTGATCTTATACATGTCTTTGGTGGCTATATCTCAATCACTCTCGTTCGCTAGGCCAGACAAGTTCACCATTTTATGCCTGAATGTAGGAGTTCTCTACCAGGTGATTCAAAGGGGATAAAAAGGTCACTTTTGAATCACCTGGTATATGACCTAATCGGTGGTCTTCTCTGTCTTTATTCTCCAGCAATTTGTTTTAGATCTTTTTTCCGCGCCAGCAAAAAGCACCGGAACACAAAAAGTCATGGAAGTTGGTTGGTACATTGCTTTTTTGTTGTTTAAATATCTTATTCTTGTACTACAGTGTTCCTTACAAATCCTTGCTAATCCCCCATTTTCTGGAGGTTGGCCTATGTTGGCCTTGACATGTGGGCCCCTTCTCTTCGATCCTAGGTTCTGTTGGTTCCTTTCTGTCAGGCAGGCGCATTTTTTACGGATCCTCCATGGTGATGTATGCTTTTTGGTCGTCAGGTGTCGTGTTTTGTTTAAGTCTGTGGATCCAAGATAGAAACATGGATTTGGAAATTGATTTTGTTTTAAGCAGTTGTAACATTCAATATTTGGGGGCCACACTTCATTGGCATTGCAAAAACATATCCCAACAGGAACCATGAAACATGGCAAAAGTAGGGGCCCTAAACACTCCATTTATAGGCGGGGTGATAACCCTCCAGTTACCCATTTATAAGGCCTTTTATAAGGTTTATCAATTTTCTAATTGCATTTATAATCATTTATAGGGGTTATAACATGGTTATAACTCCATTTGTAACTAGTAGGATTATAATTCCAATTACCCATGTATCAGGCCATTTGTAGGGGCCCCATAACTCCATTTATAACCACTAAAAGGCCCATCAACAGTGTGTACGGAAAGAACTCCTGGGTCTCAGATGGGTCTCGTGCCAACAAAAGGCAGTGGAAGCATTGATGGAAGTTCAGTATGACGGACCTATTGTCATCTAGGTGGTGGTTTTGTCGTTTTTTTACCATTGGTTTGCAATCCCATGTAGTGCTCATAGGACAAGCGAACCAAACTTTGCCTACGAGTCACGGCACCAACACGGTGCGATCGACATGACAGGTGGTTTCAAATATTTTTCATTTTCACCCCCTACTTCGGGTATCAAGGTCTGCCATTGGTGGGTTTTGGGACGCACATATTCATATTTCACACGTAATACACACTCTATAACTCACTGGGCGAAATAAGTTTGGAGATAAGTTGATGAAGTTGATGTGTGACCACCAGGATAACAGGATGAACATGCTTGGTTACTAGGAACTTACCCCTAAGTCCTAGCCGGACAACCTAAAGTCGTAGCATCCCGGGTGCCTACAGGGGTGTTCATACAATAAGCACTAAGGCTACAATCCACACAGATGGGATTGTACAACCAAACCATTTTCCAGGATAGCAATAAACCAGCAATAAACCATTTTCCAAAGTTATGGATAAAAGAATCCATATAACCAACCAGTATTAAACAAAAAGGACTGGTGGACGTTGTTGCCACCGCTCAAATGAAATAAGTTCCTTGGACTGTGATCTTACCTTGAGCCTCGGGCCTCGCTCGAGGTAGTTGGGGAGATGAACTTCCTTTCCCATAAAAAGCGAATGTAATCGGACGCCACTGCTTGGATGAGTTAGAGGTCAAATGTAACCACGGAAATAAACAGTACGCAACTCGTTGGGATTATATTTGATCATCCAAGTATCTATAGTGACAGATTCCTGCCAAATGCTATTTGTACTCGGGAAAATCAGAAATGACAGAAAGCATTTCAGGAAAGTTGGAGGAACATTGGAAGTTTCGTGCAATATTGTAATTCATAAACTTTGTCTCCCCCGGATGCTATCGTCACCCACAAAGGATGAACTTATAAAAATACATTTTGAGGTGAGTTTGGGAATGCCAAGAACGAAAAACTTTCGTTTGATCGCATCCTGGTTGCAGTTTTCACAACCATCAAGGATAGGTGATGTCATGATATGCCGCAGGAATTTGCAGAGGAGTTGCTCGAAGCAGCCACGGCAGGCAAGGTTCTGCAAGGAAAATCCTTTAGTTTGAACAGTTCCCGGTGACAATCTTGATGGTTCAGAAATCCAGCTAACCATGTAGTTGATATGGAACATCTTGCATTTTTTGTTAAGGTTGCATAGGTTGCATACATCTCAATTGGTGAGAGATATTTCCCATCAACACTATTGTTGATAGTTGAAATGCTGCTAACCCCTAACAAGTTGAGATTGTTCTTTTGTAGATTTTCTCTGAGTAGCAGTGGCCATGAGGATTTTTGCATTTTTTATTAGTGGATCCCTATAAGATCTATAAGCCTTCATTTGTTAGTGCTACTGGGAGGGGTTACATCCCAAAAAAGGTGGCATCCCATTTCGGACGGCCGGGTCGTCGTTGATCGTGTTTGATTTTTTACGAACCCTTCGCGCAACCCAGGATAAAAAAGACAAAAATGGATGGGTAGAGAGATGTGACCCCTGGACAAGTAACAACGCGAGTATCAACTGTCTGGCAGCCACGATTGCCCACAATGGCAACATTCGCACTGAAGGATGTGACCCACTAAAATCTATTTAGTCTTCTTGAGTGGCGCACGACACCTGAAAGTTCTACCAAGTCATGGTGATACTCAGGCTAGACGCGTTAAAAATCAGGTTAAAAACCATTGAAATTGATAGTTTAAGTTTAAGATGATGTCTTTTTTATTGACATTTTTTCATGCATCCCCGGTGGTTATGTAACTGCCTATATCGTCATAGAGATAGGATCAACTTTGCAATCGTGTTAGTGTATAATGAGTCCAGTTACATTCCTTGGCAAATCGTTGGAATCGTCCCTTAATACCTGAACAGCCCCTTCAAATTGGGGGGGTTTATTGTTCATGTAACTCACAAGAGCAGTAAAAGTGCTCAACCTTTAGTCCCAGGGACCTAAGTTTTGCCTAGATTCAAGAAGAAAAAATCAAGGAAAACACTTTGTTAACCTCATGCGAAGATCCCGAATTTCGCATCAACAAATCATTAAGGTGCCAATGGTGAACGAAAAAACACTAAGAAGGCCTTAACAAATTCATGGTCCAATATTTTGGTACTAGTATTATATAAATTCGCCATGAAATAAGGATCCTTATGTTCACCACTGAGTATTTCATGGTTCATGTCATGTCAGGGTTTGGAACTTCACGTTGCTCAACGACTCAACTCCCATGATCAGGTGATGGCCCTTGGTGTCGAGTCTTGTTGGAGAAACCTCAGCAACCTGATGGGAGAGGAGCACTGCATGCTGCGGCACGCTATGGCCATGCTGAGGCGGAAATGTGATCGACAACATTGGATCTACTCCCCCATTCCAAACACTCAATGTATGGTATATATATATTTACCAACATTTGGGTAGTTTAGTTTAGTTGGGGGTTATATAAATGAAGGCAAACACACCATACGTTACATTGAGTGTTTGGGCATGATTCAATCGTCACCACCAGGATGACATTACAGTACATTTTTAGGCTCCAAAAAACCCAACCTGAAGCTTTCTTTGCTACGATTGAATCGTGGTCTCGGGCGGTAGATCCAACCGGGAATACCAAACAAAAAGCAGCATGGCATGGACTTTCTGTTTGGGTCCGTGGACCCACTTTCGTCACAGCAAGTTCTTTGCTGGAATGATTGGCAGGGTGATGATATGGGCTTTTTGATGATTTTCGAACATATAGATATTATAACATATATACCGCGTGAAATTTCACATAAAAATCGAACAAATGTAGGTAAATATACCACACAAGGATACATGGATGGTATGGGATATATACTCAAATCATTATTTCTGAACCCTTCCTGTTCAGGTGGTACAACTCTTGCTGCAAGCGCGTGCCTGGCAAGACCAGCCTGGACGTGGCTGTGCTGAAGGGAAGTGTACCATACTCATGGCTGGGGGTTGCCAAAGCCCTGTAACAGTGACTTAGTCAATTTATGAAACGTACTGATGGCTTGGGGGTTGTTCATTGTTAATGTTCTGTTCATTTTCATGAAATCTTCACTGAATCCCCTTCTCCCTGGCAACCGGGTGTCAACCGGTGGAAATCTGTCAAGGCGACACGGGTCCCCGAGGCCGGGACCGTAAACGCTGAGTAACGAATCCAGGTGAAGCACCCCCAAATGCCACCCTTTCTCACCCCTCCTCCCAGAAAAATAAGGCAGTTACTAGGGGATTATTAAGGAACAATATTATATATACAATAACCCCTTAGTAAGGCCGGCCAGCTATTTCTTGGGGGAAACGTTGGCATTGGGGGTGTTTGTTTTTGGGTGCCCTTTTCTGCCAAGGCTATGAGGCAACTCCTTTGTTAGAAGCTGCTGAGAGTGGGACTTTGAAGGCCTGGAAACTTTCACCCCCGGTCTATTTATGTTTGGCAAAATCCTGGAAAAAATCGTCCCTTGTACATACCCGAAGAGCCAGTCCCTTGGCAAAATTGGTGGGGTGTTTTAAATGTAACTTACTAAAAATACTCAACCTTCTGCAGAAAAGCCTAAGTTTTGCCTAGTATTCCATAAGATTTCTGTTGAGAATAGTCCAGGCTTTGTTTTTTTCGAAGTTGAGAGAAGTTGTTGAGGCAAACAAATGCATGAAAAGTGGGGAGTCAAATATTTTTTGGGGTATGTCGGTATGTCGTATTGAAAATTTGAGGAATAACACCATGCCGGGCAGCTCTGTTTGCATCGTATCACGGGAAATTTCAGGGACTCCCATACTACTCCTAAATCAGTATTTCTTAAAGTACGGAAATGGCTTTGTTGGGAAGCTGGAGACCCATGGGTACCTTTGGAGAAATCCCCCAAGCCGTGGCTTGCAGCAGCAATTTTTTCGCAGGTTGCTGAGATTTTGGTTGATGCAAAAAGCGACTTGAATCAGTGTCTTGGATGACAGGACATTTTGAGCAGGGGTCATTAAAATTTTCCGTATTGGGGGGGAATCAAACAAACAGCAAACCTACATGGTAATTTGAAGGATTCGCCTTCAATAGGGCATGGTTTAGGTTGGTAATATAATGACACCTGTTGACGGTGGCTTGGGAGATACCATCTCGGCAAAGAATTTCACGACCAAACCGCGTTTCCACCATTTTGTTTTGTAGGGGAAAAGCTCAGGTAATAGTTAATTGGTGGTTTGGATTTCTGGGATCCCCTTGTTAGGGGTAGCCCTAGAATTCCAAACCACCAACCAATTTAACCTTTAGTTGAAAAGCACACTCCGAAAATATCCTTCACATTTTGGGTAGATGTATTTTGAGCAAGTTCACTGAGAGGGTGCTTCCCACTCAGTCACCAACTAGACCTAACCGTTGCCAGCATCCCTGGGTTGGGGTGAGTCGTATCCCTGTCTTTCTTTTAAAATGGATGTCAGACATGATGTCAAGGAATTCTGAGTTGCGTGGTGAATAACTGTACGTGTTTTGTTTTGTCACATCTTTGATCAATCTTGAGGATAATTACTTGATTCGTATTTCGATTGACTTCAGAGAATCGAAAATCAAATCATTCCCAGATGCTCCGTATATGGTATATTTACCTACGTTTACCACAGAAATCAACCAAAGGTGGTGGAGGTAACAAGAAAATCACTGATTTCGTTTTTTCACTTGACAGGAAACTCTTTACCTTGAAAATGGTAGCCATGGCAGTCTTGGTCCATGATCCGGGTCTCCATACAAACTAACATGTCAACCACAGGGACCCCTTCAAAAAGAAAGGTTAATTCTTCCAACCAGCATTTTTTAGGGGATATATAGTTTTCTTGTAGGGGGAGTATGATTTGATCTTTTACTGCATATATTGCATATCCTTTCATATTCCAATTTCAAGTCTGAACACATCGTTCTCTTTTGATTGCAGGAATTTTTCATTTTTTCAATTGGAAGGCTTCTTTAGAATTATTCATCATCATCATCATCATCATCATCATCATCATCATCATCATCGTCGTCATCGTCATCATCATCATCATCATCATCACTCATCATCATCATCATCATCATCATCATCATCATCATCATCATCATCATCATCATCATCATCATCCATCATCCATCATGCGGCATTCACACACACTTCCAACATCATCCCACCCCAAACCTTCCAGTGTTGCTCCATCGATGTACAGGACGCCATCCTTCACTGCGGGCAAGCTGACCGCAACTTCCTTCCCCTTCGGCACTGAAGCTACGGGAGCTACGGACACCTCACAGGCAACCATGTCTGCCTTCAGACTGCACATTTCTAAACCACACTCCAAGGTCATTCTCTATTAATGGCTGGATCTGTAGCAATGTGTTTGTTTTGTTTAATTTTGAGACTTGGATCTGAATGTCAATTTCGACAATTTCGGGCATATAAGGTTTAGCTATTGCCTTCTATTCCTTTGGATGCCAACCATCATGTTCACTGTTGCCATGCCTTCGCTCTCTTGGCTACGGCTTCCGCTTTTTCCGCTGGTTTCGGAAAAACGAAGCCCAACAAGATCCAATCATCCTGCCCGTCAGGATGTCCACTGCATGGCACGGATCCGAGTGCAAATCAGGAATCTAAGATTCACTATTCTTTCAGGAACGAAGAAAAATAATTGAAAATCCCAGTTCAATGCAGCCCATCCCCACAAATCCTACATCCAAACTCGCACCTTCACGTGGGCAGAAAGCGTCAGCTGAGGTGTTTTGATTTCAGGTGTCCACGACATGAGCTCCGCCACCGCGGCTGCCAAAGCCTGTCGAAAGACGATGGTCTCTTCCTGCGGCGAAGGATAGCAGGTTCACGCGAGAAGAGGCTTTGAGATCAAGGTGAATTAGTGGATTCTATGGTGTTTCTTCATGATTTGTTTCTTCAAAATGTCTTAATCATGCACAAGTACGCGCACTAGTACCTTCACACTTTTGCCATCTTATTATTCAAAAGAAGGAATGCTCTTAGAGTTCAGGAACAGCTCACTGGATGCAGGTAGAGTCATACCTCAGTCGTTTGAACAGAGCAGATTCCATCCATCAGTGTACCTTGCTGCCGGCCGATTTGCACTGCACATAGAAACCTCGGCGGCTTTGGAACCGAATTCGTGACCGAGGCAATGATTGCTGTCTGCTGATGCTCTAGGTGTCATTGGCCAGATATGGCTTTGGCTAAACTCGAACTTTGACACAGCTATAAAGAATGCAAATACGTAATTGTCGCTTCTTTTTTCAGAAAGAACAGCAACTGGTAGTGCTGGACATGCTGCACAGAAAAGGCTACCTATCTACATTGCTTACATCTACATTTTCTGCACAAAAAGAACCCTTCTGCAAATAAGCCACTGAGACTTTCTGTTGCCTCCCTCAGCACTGCAGCAGCACAGCGTAAGGCCTCTACTCCACGACCACAAAGTCGTTCGCAAAGGTGCCTCTCAAGGAAATCCCTTGAAGTCAAAATGCGATCATAAGTTGGACATGTTCAAGCAAAGAAAATCTACTCAGATCCTGGCTGTTTCAAAGCCTCCAAGGAGAAATGATGCAGATCCTGCACAAAAAGTTGAACTTTCACAGGCTTTAGTCACTGATCATCCAGCAACTTCCAAGTTAGGAAACACACGTTTCACTGTTGTTTTGGGGAATGTAATGTTCCCCACATTTTACACCATTCACACACCACAACTTCCAACTTCATGGATCCATCCTTACCTATCCTCACCTTCACTTGCAGATACGCCACCGCAGCATGCAAGGTGGCAAAGGCTCCACTGCGCTGCAGCGTCTCCAGGGCTAAACGACTTTCCCCTGAAAGCGGCCGCTCATGGAAGGTGAACCACTTCTTCCCGCGCAGGGCTGGTGGCCAACCTGGAAGAAAACGCCAACGGAAAAAGGTGGGTTTTTTGTTTAAACAGCCCATGACTTGAATGATATCATGTACTGGTAGGTGAAGTCAACCAAGATCACCGTATTTGGTAGGTGATCCATTTCAATCAACTCACCAGCTGATTAGCCCTTGAAGAAAAACTCCCTGCCTTTACAGTGCATCAGTGGCTGTGATACTGGGCAAAGCAAGCTGCTAAGAATTCGATCCACTTTCCTGACTCGAATGGTGCTTTCCTGGGTTTGACATCATCAAGTAACCGTAACCAACATTGGCAAGTGTCATGATTCACTTGACGCAACATCTGTATATCATATTTGTATCCCAAAACAGGATGATGCTAAAACCATATCGATATCTACATCCAAAGCCTGTGGATCATGTGAACTTCTTCCAACAATGTGCTAACTGTAGGAAATGAAGATTCAACATGGAATCCAGAGATAAAGATTCATCCCAGCTTCACTAGGTTAAATGCCTGTGACCGAGGTGAGAGCAGTTTGGAATGCAAACTGCCTTTTTTCAGTTCGAGCCCTTTAAATTGTGTTATGTTCTATTGTAGGAACCGGTGATTAGCCACAGAATGCCTCTGTTTTTGAAGAATTTGCAACCAACCAGAAGCGCCGAGACACATGGGTCACCCAAACATCTACCGCAGCTTCGGTGGCTGCCAAACCCAACTCACAGATGGGATTCCCTTCGGGCAGCTGAGCGCCAGAGGCCGCAGCAGCAGCCAGGGACTCTGAGGCCAACTGACGTTGAACCACTCCTGGAGATGGATGGAAAACCGCAGATCAACTGTTTTTTGTGTTTTTTTTCCGGAGATGGGAATGTTGATCTTGACAAATCTCTAAATCTACTGCAGTCAAGTTGGGGTGGATTTGGATTTGGATGGAGGGGGCTTTTGGGATGGAGAATTACAACTCTCGACCTGCACACAAGGGGGACAACGGAGGAGGAGAAAGGACAAGTTGTAAAGCATGATGGTGATGATGATGATGATGATGATGATGATGATGATGATGATGATGATCTTGAAGATTAGATTACGATGGCTCAACACTGAGTAGTCTACATAGTATTGAGTACTGGCCATCCTGTTCCACTACTTCATCCCTTCAGCCCTGAGCTCCATCCCCCATTTTCTCCTGTGATGTGCAAGGATTTCGCTAAAACCTTCTCCACAACTCCATTCTCATTCTTCGCGACGCGTTCTAACAGTTCATTGGATTGTTTCGCTGCCACGCCAGGCCCCTGCAACAAAATCAAAAAAAAGTCTGAGGATTCGCAGCGAAGAGTTTCAGACTTCAGGATCCTATTTAAGGGAACTTAGGCATCATCAAAACCCATTGGTTGCGTCCTAAGATCCACCCCCGGCCCTTCACCAAACCTTGGCCACTGTGATGTGTGGATACTGATTTTGGCACAACGCTGCACATGGATGTGGCAAGGTTACGCGCAACGCTATGAGGCCACTGCGGTCGTAACAGACCTCAACAAAGCTTCGCGGAGCTGCAGGGTAGCTAAAAATCGAAAATTGCTCTTTGTGAAAGTTGAAAAGCCCAGATAGTACCAGTTCAAACCCGAAGACTTTTGCGCAAAGAAAACCAGAGCATCGAAATCATAGGAATCCATTCCAAACTCCCTGGTGGACTTTGGAGCACCAGCTTCCATTTTTGCCATGCAAAACAGTGATCATTATTATGTTGCCAGGTGACTGCATCCACAGTGAGCTGCACTTCAGAACCTTCAAAGTGTCCAATCTGTTCCTGGGCACATCTGGATTTCTAAGGGCTGGGCTGGTGGAACCAGATTTGGGGCCAATAAACTGCAAGTGAACCATCACAAGAACGTAGATGGCCAGAATGGGAATTGATAAACAATGAATCTTCATTCTATATCGGTGCACCAACGAGCCCGGTTGCTGGTGGGGGTCACAAAATGAAGCAAACGTGGAGCAAAGATTCCTGTTGTGAAATTTTCTGGTGCCAGAAATGAACCCTGGTGCCAGATAATTGGATTGAATCTAAAGGGGACATTTGTATGGCATTTCACCTATACTGGTTGTTTCATAGGGATCCTTATAATGGTTTATTATATAATCACCACATCACTGGGTAGCATAATCCCCTATATGATTATATGCCCTAAACAACCAGGGGCCTTTTTCATGTCACCAAGTGTCATCCAACTCAGGATGATCTTCAGAACCAAGCCATGCCAAAGTTACCTCGGGTTTCGAGAGGGATGAAAATGGAACGAAGTTGTCACCCGAAGAAAATCGCACGTTCAAGAAACGAATTGCACCAGAAAAAAAGTATCAAACAAATTATCAAACAAGTCCTCGCAAGAAAATACTTTCCGTTGCAAGATTCCTTGCAGTTTCTTGAAAGCTTCAAAGGCAGAATGATTCACCCAATGCATCTATGTCAACTCAACTTTTTGAAATTCACACCCCAAACAGAAGGAAACACCCACCTTTTTTATTCAATTTTGACCGGGCACATGTGGTTCGTTGATGGCAGATACTGCTGCTGAGTCAATGGCCTCCATCAATGCCACACGCAAGTCCTGCGCCTCTGCTTGCCACAAAAATTGCCAATCCACCGAGATCATCCAATACAACGTCTTCCATCTGCGCGAGGACGTTTTTCGGTGAAGTTTGAAACGTGGGCCAGGCGGGGTAGGGCACATGGGATGATATGTTGTTGTCTAAAAAAAAACAATTTCACTTAGGAACTGCGAAAGCCGTCCAGGTCTTAAGTTGTTCAAAAGAAACATACTGTATATCTTGCTTCTCCACTTACAGGATGCTTGTCACAAATTCGCTCCATTCATTGCGCTTCTTCTTGGAAAATATTGACACCTTTGTGACCACAAGAGACCTTCTATTTTTGAGGGGGCGATTGATCTGCAAACACAGAATTCAGCGCCTTGAAGCCAAAACATGTTACTGTAGGCAAAATTCCACTCACAAACAAAAGAAAACAAACTTCCACACCAATCCCCACATTGAAAAGTCTAAAAATGCAGCAGCAACAACAACAACAACAACAACAAAAAGCTTCTCCAAATCTCAACCATCCATATCAGGCCAAATCTCCCAAAAAAGATTGCCTGCTTGATAGTTTCAGCTCATGATCCTGTGAAGTCTTCATGGCCTCCTGGGGTGGTTCATCGGAAATCATCCAACCCACAAAATCAGCAGAATCTCTGGATTTCATGGGTGGATGTTTTTGGGATTCAAGTCAAAGAAAAAAAAACTTCCAATTTGGATTCAAGGGTTTTATCAATCCAAAAGATCCAATTTAAGTCTACAAGAATGATTGGTATGGGCAGTCGGACTACAATACTTGGTATAGGGGGGACATTGACGTCTACAACTGCCCCAATGCAATCATTCCAGCAGACAAGAATATCTGATTTCCGTACAGCCTCTTTCCATGTACTACACTTGGGAGTTCACGTATCCACTTTGCCCTGTGTTGACTAGACTAGACCCTGCGAGTTGATTTCGCCGCTTCGTCTTCATCATCCTCGTCATCATCGTCATCATCATCATCATCATCATCATCATCATCATCATCATCATCATCATCATCATCATCATCATCATCCTTCTTACCACAAGATTGGCATTTCTCCAGCATCACAGTCCGATGAGCTGCAGCCTATAAAGGGTCCTCCAAGCAATCTTCATTGATTGACAAGTTGTTGCTCAGGAAATTGCCCTCCCGAGGCGTCATTTCTGCGTTAACCAGGTGTTCGCTCCAAAAAGTGACAGTGAGTTGAAAAAATAATTTCAAAATCAATCAAATAGCGCAAACATGAAGAAACGACAAATGTCACACTTGTAAGACTTGCGCCATCTTCCTTTCACATAATTGTAGATCTAAATTTCACCTACCCCGCACTGGTGCCTCTTTAAGCCTATCTACTGCTTCGGACAGTAGCAACTGCCGCGCCAAACGTAAGTCCAAATCGCAACAAAGCTCAAAGCTGCACTTCTCCTGGCTTCACAAACTTTGTAAAATCATGAAAACCAACAAAAGTTGATCACTGACATGGCAAGCATCTTCAAGTCACCAATGATTCGGAACATTGAATCTCGAATGAACTGTGAATCGGCTGCACCTCATCAGTAAGCACTTCCGCATCCTGAAACTGTGCAAAGTTGTGGTGTTTCTGAAAATGCGACCAAGGAGAGTAGTACAAAAACCCATGGAAACTCGTCCAGTTCTTCGGAGAGTGCTAAAATGACCCAAAAAAAAACAGTGTTTTTGGAAGTTGAAAGATAAATCTGTATGTTTTTTTTCTGCGAGAGTTGGGAACCTGAATGTCCCATCAGTTTGATTCCACATCCAAGAAAACAACAACTACCAGTAGCCCAACTTCTTTGCACCGTCTCCGTACAATATACGTATCTTTTTTCAGGAAGCATGATAAAGAAGCATACACTAAAGAAAACCTTGGTACGCAAGGATCATCTTGCAACTGTGAGAGGCCAAGAAATCAGAGGACCCATTCCATTCAAAGAATCATTACTAATCTTCAGATCTTCCAATTAAACCAAAATCCTACCAACTTAGCTGCCTTAAAAAAAGAAACACTTGTATGACTGAAAACGACTCACCAGCCTCCGCAGCACCCACAACTACGGCTTCCGCATCGACAGCTTGCGGCAGCAGCGACAAATGCCCCAAGCCACGGGACTGGATTCGACGAGTGCACCACTTGGCAGCCTTCCAAACAGTTGGTCGAAGGCTCGATTCGTCGTACAATGGATCAAGAATACATGCATTTCCATCACAACAAGCATCAATTCACAAAGCAATTGTCTTCCAATCTTCAATCGAACAAGTAAGCTGATTTTTGAACTTTCCCCCAAAAAAAAAAACAATTTCATTTCAAAAAAAAACGATAATCTAAGGCTCTAAGGTTCCCATGATTGGCAGAGTGATTCCACCATTCCACCATTCCACCAGTTTTCCTAGCCTCCAGATAGTCACCCTCATCATCCTCTGGATGACAGAGGTTCAATAAAACCAATGCCACACGTCCTTCGCGACCTTGAAAACCTTGCATGACCTCCGTTTCGGTGAGCCAAGGTCAGCCGACGTTGATGAAATATTATATACCTGGGATGTTATAACTTATAAAGTATATATGATACAAATAGAGATATGATGATATGATCATATGATACTTACAAAACTAAAGGTGAAGACACTTTGTCTGTGCTTGTGAATAGTGGTAAAGAGATATTGCATGACATGTTCCTGTTCTTTTTTGTGATAGATTGCCATGTATAGGTAGGTAGATGTTGCGTGCTGGTATGTACAGCTTTTGGTCTTTGGCAGTATAAACCAACGATAATGTTGAGTCGTATGTCGTATGTGTTTCTCTGATCCGTGGATATGTCGTCAGGATGAGGATTGTCGTCATCGTAACCACAATGATGCAAAAAAAATGACAGGTTCCATCACTTTCATCATCTCTTGTTCATTTTTCTCTCATAATGATCAACAACAACATAGCAAAACCAACACTGCCAAACAGACTTGCAGAGGACCACCCAAAATCAAACAAGAAATGTATCCCTGGTTCCCTTCATCATCTTCCCTTCACTCCATCACTCGCCGAGCTGCGGCGGTCGCCACATCATCTCGATGTTGTTTCAATGTATGGATCTTGTCAATGAAAAGATAGCGGACCTTTTCGTTTGTTGGTGGTTGAACCAATGACCAACCCCATCTGGTCAAAAATATGCGCGATCGTCAAATTGGGTTCCCTTCATCTTCCCGAATTTTCGGGGATGAAAATAAAAAAGTATGGATGAAACCACCACCTACAGTAGTTTTTGTTGGGCTCCCGATTCTTGTTTTCTTGGTGGCAACTCACCAGAGGGGTCTTGTTATTTTGAACTTTTCAAAATGTTCACATGGAAAAAACTGCCTTGCAAAGGTCAAAAAACATGAGTCAACTGTATATAATAGTTGATTAACAGGTGTCATTATATTTCCAGTCCAAGCAATGCACTATTATAAGAGGAAAATCCCTGAAAACTTACCATAAATTTGGCATTGTTTCATCCATCCAAAATGGATAATAATCTAATGACCCCTGATCAACTCGGATCACTTTGCTAAGGTTTCAAGACATGAGCTCCAGGCATTGGGCTGTCCAGCAGCTGTCGATACAGCCTTCAGAAACAGCTCCTTCGCGTTGCTGCCACGCTTGGCTCCTGATTGATGACATCCAACTGTAGCCATCCCAGTAGCCAGCTATACCCCCTGAGTCTGGAAAAACAAAGGACTGGAAAGGTTCCTGTACAAAACATAATATGAATGTACTGTATGCGATTGATTGCCAGTAAGTATGTAAATGTATGAAAATGCAATGTGTGTATATGAATATACACTGACATCTTGTCTTATACTTATACACTATGCAAAAATATGTGCGTGCATAAAAGAGTATGATATCTTTTGTACCTTGCCTCGTCCTGCCACTTTAATTAAAAGAAGAAACAAAAACCGCCCCAGCAAAACCCGGGGACCTGCTGCCACCTCATCTTGATTGATCCACTCGCCCTGGGTCAAATGCGCCAGTGCCCGACACAGCGTGGATTTGCCGCTGCCTTGCAGGCCGCGGACCAAGACGGCCGTCAACGTCAGAAGCTCTGCGGGCGCAGCTGGCACTGCAGCGGGGCGACCCATCAGGGCGACCTGCTGTCGAATGGCCCACCTTTGTGAATTAAAACATCTGGCATCCATAATGAGGCCAAATTGCAAAACTCTGAACATAATGTCTAATTCGTTGCAGGTTGCAGCTTGAACACATTTAATATAGCTGCATCTCTAACTTCCATTTAGAATTAACAACTATCAACAACTTGTATACACCACCATGGTGCAATCATCGGTTGACTTTCTGGATTCCGGCCTGGTTCAAAAGGCCTTCAACTGCTTCTTCCACCCAGGACTCTGACACCTGGCTCGCCAAAAAAGGATGATGATGTCACGATGTTCATACAGAATCTACTACAAAAACACCTCATTTTGTTTGTACTGGAGTCGTCGATACACCTACCTTTGCCCTCTGTTTTAAAAGCAAAGATCGAGTGTTTGAAGTGTCTTGTTAAGCCTTTCCCTAGACGACACGTTTCAACTGCAAGCCACAACATGATAGCGTTGATCCTATGGGTGATCTCAAAGCTACTCATCTCAATGGGCGGACGATCCATCTCAAAGGTGTAGAACTTGGGTTATCGTTTCTCACCAATCCCCCTCCCATTTCCTCCCATTTCACCAGCTGTAGCACCTCACTCGGCAACGTAAACATCTTCCGCTGTCGTAGCACCTCAATCCACCTCTCTGTTTCTGGCATACGTGCCTGGGCATAGTGGTCTCATCAACAAGGGAGTCCATATTAATAGGTACAACGGCCTTCAATGGTCCAACAAGGCGTGTATGAGACTTATGAATAATCATGTGTAAGGATTTCATTCCCATAAAAATCAACTGACATGATAGATTTCAACTAAACTCAGCCCAATACCTTGAGTTTGGCATAAAGCTTGGGAAAGATCTCCAACCAACGGCAAGGCCACTTGGAGATCATGCTTTCTGGTAGAGGATCTGACCAATGCCTTGAGCCAGCCTCGAGCCGGCAGGGGAGTTGATGGAAAAATGTCTAGAATGCTTGCAGACTCTTGAAGATCTTCTCAAATGAGGTTGAATCTTGGTATGAAATCATGTGAAATCATATGAAAATATATATAAAATCAGCCCCATACATCCGATGACGGTCATCAATTGGCATCCCCACCTGAAACGCATCATGGGCTGCTTTCAGTGCTACCCAACAGGAGCCCAATTGATCAAAGTCGTTTTCTGGTAGCAGCAGTAGTACGAAGCAGTAGAATGAGAGGAAGTCCTGGATCAAAGAGCTTTCAAAGCATTCTAGACTACGAAGGTTGACAACATACAGGAAGATCTCGAAAAAAGTCATCCCACGATGCAGTACGAAAAAGTTAAAAAGAGTCTCCAAAAGCGGAGAATTCATGGAAAGAGTTCACACGTGAAAGAAGTAAAAGCGCGCCACTTTCAAGGGCGTTGAAGAGGTGCGGAGCGATTGTCTGGGAAGTGCTTCATATTCAAATGTTTGAAAGAGGGTAAGTTCCCTGTAGTTTCCACTGACGCATGACCCTTGTCTACGTCTAGACAAGGCTGACCACGAACCATTGTACCATCGCATTCATCTGCTCACATGAATGGTATAAATTGTATAAACACTTGCATCTCTGATTCCTCAAATGCACTTGGGGTGTTCCCCAGAAACCAATGGTATTTTCAAAGCCGCAATACTCTCCATGTTTGGCATTCTGATGCGTTTGGGGGTCGACTTGAAGACATGTCCCCGCCGGCATCGCCTCAGGAAAACCCCAACAAAAGCTCAGCTGAAAGGACAGTTTCGACTGACTTTAAACGTTATGGTAAAAGACATGTTTTTAGAGGAATACCAGTTCAAACAAGAACATGAAAAAAAGACACAACCACAACAACAACAACAACAACAGCTCCTCCAAAATGTTCTTTTCATCCGGATGGTGCACGTGTAGTAAAGCAATGCGACTTCGAATTCTGGCCTCTGAGCGTTGAGGATGATTTGATGTGAGGACAATTTCCATGTGAAAGGTAGCAGTCATCATCTAGTCTGTTGGTGCTGATGGTGCTGATGATGATGATGATGATGATGATGATGATGATGATGAGGATGAGGATGAGGAGGAAAATGATAATGTTTATGGAAAGTAGCAATTGATCGACTGAAACCAACCGTTTTTTTTCCCAACACTTCTGTTTCGCTCGTTGTGGAAACGGCCTCGGACACACGCTTGGAGAACTTCTCACGCAGGGCCCGGACGGTAACATACCAGGCATTCTTCCACCTGCAGACCCCTTCGAAATCATTGGAGCTTTGAAAAATGTGTAAAACTTGCTACCAACACGAAGATTATATAAAAGAACTAGTACACTCCTTGAAACGAACATAGCCCCTGAAAAATGGTGGTTGGAATACTAAGTTCATTTTTGTTCAGGGAATATGTTAGTTTCAGGGAGGGTCGTATTTTCTATATAAAAAAAATGTTTTGTCCTAGTACCTTCAACACAAGTGGAAAATCCATGTCAAGCATGTCATTTCTACCACCTCCTGCGGTAGGTGCAACCTCTGCAACCTCCCAAGAATTCTTTCTCCAGACAAGCCGCTTGTAAACCAGCGCGGTGCGTGTTTCTGCATTCTTGCGAAGGACCACGTAGACTACAGCGCCTCAAGGAGCGAAACATATGCATGGCCAGTATCCACAGGTGTGCAATGCTCATAACAAGACAACTTTCAAGATTTGTCGAAGCCTTCTCGGTTGGGCAATAATAGGTGTTTCTTCTCCATGTTCTGCACCTCAGTTTGATATCGCTTTTCCCCCGGCACTTCACAAGGTTCGAAGATATGGTTGATAGCAATACCCCACTCCAACGGGCTTTGAAAACAGATGGAGACATGTTTGGGACATTTGGGATCATTTGTTGTAGTGTCTTCATGTTTCTGAACAAATACATGCTGCAAATGTCTCGTGTTCGAAGCAGGATTGCAACAAGTGTTTCCAGTGCAATACACACATGACATATGGCCCATATCGTCTATGTATAAAGAAACCAGCCAAGCCTACTGAATCTGGAAAAAAACGTAGTAGTACGACATGGTTTCATATGTGGAGTCCATATTAAACCCTTCTATACTTCCTGTCAAATATCCTTAACAACCATTCTTTTTGCTAAGAAATACATGTCGTAGGTGGATACTGAGATTTAGAGAAACAACAAATTAAGAACATTCTTCCAAAATCAGGCTTCCCCATCAACCCAGGTTTTTTGTCACCCAAGCTGCAGCATCGTGGTCCCCTACAGCCACTTCCTCGATGGTTTCCACGGATGAAAGACCCCATGAGGAGAAGAGCCTGGAGGCCTCCAGGGCAAGGGGGATCAAACCAAAAAGTCAAATCCAAAACCAAATCCTTTTTCAAAATGAGGTTGATGTTAGTTGTTCCTCATTTATGCTTCCTTCTTTTTCTTCTCCTTCTCCTTCTCCTTCTTCTCTTTCTCCTCTCCTTCTTCTCCTTTTCTGATTGTCTGCGGTGTTGTTCTTCTTGTTGTAGTTGATGTTGTGGTGTTGGTGTTGTTGTTGCGGTGGTGGTCATCATCTCCAACAAAAAAGATGAGAACTACTATGCCTTATCTTCTTACTTTCAAATAAATCCATAGAGTTTCTGTAAGAAAAACACATATCACTGGGTGATGTTTCAATTCATCCATCACCCTTCCCTTCCCTTCAAGGAATCCAGACCTCCAAAGGATCCACCAAAGTCAGACCACCCAAGTGAAAAGGTGTCCTTGCATGATTCTTTGCAGCAGGTGAAGGAGGAATAGCCGAATAGCCATATCATATCTGATTTCATGTCCTTTACGGACTGACAAACGTGGTACTATTGGCTACATCACTGACCATGACCATGATTGTTATCCTTAGAATGAGCAACAAATACCATATGGGGCCCTTATAAACCTTCATCTGCCACTGGAATCCTGGGAGGGGGAGCATCCTGAGGTATGATAATATGCTTCATTCTTGGAATTATTCTTGCTACTAAAACAACAACAGCAACAACAACTGAATATACAATACTTGAAGATGGTGAAATTCCAAAACACAGGAAAATGTGCATGCAGCTGGATGCTCCGAACTAACAGCTTCAAGCATTTTGAAATTTTCCATTATATTCAGAGAGGGTGGCGTTTTAACCGCTCAGAATCCTCCCATCTTTACCGCAAGAACCAAGATACGGGGAGGTCATAGAGAAGAAGCGAATGTGGGCCTGCTGTTAACTGTTAACTCAAACGCCGAAAAAAACTGCTTTTGCAGATTCCACTGGTTTTTCATGCAAAACTGTCATGGATTTTTGGTGGGTTTTGATATATAAAAGCACGTGAAAAAGAAACTCACTTCTTGATTTTTGTTGTTCGGACAAAAGCAGAGATCAAAATGACAACACAAAAAAACCCTTCCAACCTGGATGTTGCCAGTAGTGTCCCGATAACTCTGGATATGTTGATGCATTGGTGAGATGGATTCACCACATAGGGTGGCTTGTTTGGCTGCCACCCAATCGATCATTTCCGATCTCACCAAACTGGTGAGGTCAAAGAGTTGATCCTTAACGGTGGAAAAACCCGACACGAAAACAACAACAGCAAATTCACCATCACAACACAACTACTCCAGGCATTGACTTCCGCATGTTTGCCATCACATTTCCACCCTTCCATTTTTGAAAACCACCTTCACATCCACAGGTTGTCCCAATTTTTAAAAAAGACCGCCCTTCAAATCTCTTGGCCATGAGAGGCATTCTTTCAAATCAATGCAGCCAAGGCTTCCAAAAAGACCTCAGCCATTTCCACGGCAAATTGATAACGTTCCTCCTCATAGCTTGCGAGATCTTTTGCAGCAATATCCTTCGCAGCCACTGAAACAACCAAAGTCACGTTCTTAGAGCCCAGAGCTAAGTATGGAGTACTGCCCAACAGGAAGAAGGAGACTTTGCACATCTCCCCATTCCTCAGCGGATGGCCCCAAAAGTTGGGTGCTTATTCGAGCTACGAAAAAAACCCGGCCCTACTTTCCATTGAATCCTGGTTGTTTATAATAGGGATCCTTATATTGGTTTACTATAATCCCTATATAAGTGGGTAGTATAATCCCATATATACAGAAAACAACCAGGGTTTTGTTCATTGCTCATTCAATAATTGATAATTGGACGCGGCGGTTACAGGACGGCCGAAAACAATTGAACCTATTTATTTTGTCTGTCAATGTGCAATGTGTATATCCCAGCTCCATTCATGTCTACTCATTATTCCAGTTGAGCGTTAATGCAGCGGTGCGGTGACCATGCCCTGAGCTGAGATGGTTCGGCTGTAAAACACAGGACACTCAGTGCTGGCGCAGAGCATGAAAATGGCACCCGGTCCAAACAATGGTTAAGATGTCACCATTGCTGTCTTGTTCCACTCGTGTGATTAATGCCACTGCCTTATTCATGGCAGTCATCTCAAAAATTGCCGCCCCAACATGTCACATCATGGGCTTAAAGCTCGTGCATCGAGGTTTCGGATGTCTACTTTAACCCTGTCATATTGTGCACTATGTTTTCAAAACCACATCCACACCCAGTGATCCTACCAAAAGAGAGAAACCAAAACCGGGCTGTTGCAAAACTGGAGTGGTGCTTGCACAATACTTGCAGAAATCAGGAGAATTTATCCGGAATTTTAGCAGCAGCCCACAGCGCCACTTTCCATACCGCCTTCAAAGTAATCAAATGATCATTGGTGGAATTGGGATTGACACAACTAATTCATTTAGCACAGAAAGATTCAGGATATCTTTCATGGTCTTGATGTGTGCATGCAAGGGGATGTCACTGCAGTGTCTTCTTTGTCTTTGCCTTTTTTGGAGTCCCTCCTCGTTGTTTTGTTTTCCCGCAGTTCATAGGGGAATCATTCTTGCAACATTGAAAAAAATGAAAATTGTCTTTGAAGGATGTCGAAAACTACGGAATCTAAACTTGCACCAAAAGGCTTCAGGTCTCAATCTAAATTAGAGAAAAGGAATACCCAATCAAAAGACTTCAATGTCTTGCATGTCTTTGTTCTGCTCCCCTACGCATGTCACACGCTCATCACTCATCATTCATCCAGGTTGGAATGAGAAACAAACGGTGTCACTGTCAGATGTAAAGAAATATCCACTGAGATAAAATCGAGTGACATTCTACATGTACCAGAAGAATAACTCACAACAAATATCACTAAGAGCACACAGGACATCCCTTCAACATTGGAACTCCTTGTTTTGGAAACTTCCCTGCGACAAATGCCACTACCCGAAGAACTTCGTGAAGGTTCAACGCTATGGTGGCGTCCCCATGCAATAAAGCACAAGTCATGCAATCAGTATCAATGAGGTACTAGTTGGTGGTTTCAACCCCCTTGAAAAATATTAGTCAAAATGGGAATCTTCCCCAAGTAGGGATGAAAATAAAAATATTTGAAACCACCACCCCGGGTATACAGTATACAAGTGGTCCATTTGGGTTGAGATCTTCCACTCTGACAATCTCCATTGTTGGTGCTAGTGGTGCTACTTTTTTTGGCAACTTCCCTATGTGGCACTACCTTTCGGACGAGTTTCTCTTTGGTCATGAACACCAACTTCAACTCGCTAGTGTCGCCCACGGAGGCCAATGCACCTCTCAATCAGAGCTCTGCCGCGTTCAACGGAGGACATGACATGAAGCAAATTGGGGAGAGATATGATGTTTCCACCCTAAAAAATTGCAATAGTATTTACCGCCCAACGACACTGTATCATAGATATCTTAAGTTGCACTGTAGCCAAAAAAAAGACATGCAAACATGAAAGTTGCAGTCAAGCTGAACCAGCCCTGCCAGGTAAACAGATCGAAACCCCTTCCACACCTGGCAAGGTTTGCAAGGCACACTTTCGAGCGCCATGGCCCCGTGCCAAGGGACCAAACTTCTCCTCGGCACTACCGAACTTCCGCAGCCCTGCAATCTCGCAGACCTTTGAAATTAGACATCGGCGACGGAAAGTGGAAAGGAAAGAGACGACAGCAACAACAGGAACAGCAACAGCAACGTCGTGGTCGTAGTCATCGTGGTCGTCGTCATCATGGTCGTCGTCGTCATCAGCATCGTCATCATCATCAGCATCGTCATCATCATCAGCATCGTCATCATCATCATCATCATCATCATCATCATCATCATCATCATCATCATCATCATCATCATCATCATCATCATCATCATCATCATCACCATCAGCATCATCGTCATCGTCATCGTCATCGTCATCCTCATCCTCATCCTCATCATCATCCTCATCATCATCATCATCATCATCATCATCATCATCATCATCATCATCATCATCACCATCATCATGAGATAAATCCCTCAATCAGGACCATGTGACCTACACGAATTGATGCAAGATGATGGCGCCATCCAAACCACCCAATCAGTAAACCAGTAAACCCTTTAAACTTCGAAGTGGCTATAGCATCCTCGTGTCTGATTTCGGAATGACCACGAGGCAAAGCCTCCCATAAGGCCACATTCCGGGCATAGGAACGATCCGCGCCAGCCTGCAAGGTAAGGCAAAAGCTGAAAATATCATTGGGTACAGTCACATACGACCAGTACCTGGGATGGCTACCAAAAACTACCATGAATTATGAATCAGTTGTTCGTATCCTGTCAAACAACCAAATCTTTCTTACAGTAGCAGCTCTTGCAACCTTAGCTCACATTTGGTGAGGCCATCACAAGAGGCAATTATCGTGTAGGATCATGACAAAATGATAACATGAAAGTAGATTTCATGCCTGGATCTAACTTTTCAAATATTTTAAACAATAATAATAAAACTTGCAAAAGATTCTCTTTGCAAAGCTCAGCATTAGCAAGTTAACCGGTTTCAACCGGTAAACCTTTGGGGTTTTTTGCTACTCCATCCATTGACCCCCTCTGACCTTGCTGGCAGGCTGTGAATCGATAATGGTGAGTGTAACACCCGAAGGCAAGCTGTGGCTCCTTTGCACCCGGCGCACCTCCTTGAAACAAAAAATCCAGCATCTGAAAGCACCAAAACGAAAATTTGAGTTAAAAAGCTTCCAAAATTCATGCCAACAATGCTGCCACAACATCCTCTCAACTTGACAGTTCAACAAGCTTTTGGGTTTGCAGGATCCTGTTTCACCAATTCCCATTCCCCCCCCCCCCCGAAATTTGACAAAATCGCCTCTGAAAAGTTACCAAAACCATACCAAAACCCAATAGGAAAGTATACAAGTAGTCTTCCAAGCACCATTTTTCAGCTAGGTTGAACTTCTCAACTTGGCGTTTCACCAGCTGTTCCAACACTCCTTGGAGCCACGAAAATCAGCTCGGTTTCCATTTCCACCTAGCCATGTCATGACTGCATCGCTGTGACCAGGGCGATTGGCATCAGCATTTTGTTGGAAGAACTCACGTAGCAGCGTTTCAGGGTCAACCTCGGCCTGAGAGCTTGTGAAATTACAGGGAATCTGTTTTAAAGTTGCAACATCCAAGCTTCCTTCAAAATCAAAGGCACGGATATCAACAATCCAAATTGAGGGAACAAATCTTTGAAAGATGCACTTTGGAATTTATGTTCGTTTTTCCTTGTAGGCCGGTTGCTTCTGAAGAATCTCCAGCTCAAAACGCTGTCACCTTTGACTTTGGAATTAGGGTCTACTTTTGAAGGTGCGGAAACAGCACATCATCCCTGATGCTTGATAAAACGCTCTTCCACCGGAGCTATAACTCGAAGGCAAAACCCGTACTGGACAACTTGTGGATATGACATTATTGGCAAAAAATGTTAGCAGGAGCTGTTGATGCCTCAAAAAAATTGTTACCACAAAAACAACATCCACTCATCAATAATTATTTTCCACACCACTGGCCAGGGTTGGTAAGAAATTGTTATTCCTTTCTATTTCAACACAGTCAAAGCTCCCCCAACCAGCCTTTGAGACCTTCCCATTGCCATTGCTTGGGCCCCTCTTCAACAGCGCGTAGTAGAAGAGCTCCTGGGGCCACTCAACGCTTAGCATTTGGCTACCATTAGCCACGTCCAAGTCAACGATGAAGGATTTGCCACAGACGGCCATGAAAATATCCACTTGACCAAGTTCACCCAATTGATCTGCCTGCGAAGGTGTCATGGAAAAACTTGAAAGAGGTAACTGCTGGCCAGAAGCAAAGCAAAACACAAAGGGAAATGTCCCGACCAAGGAGAAAACTCTTTTTTTGTTAGTGGTAGTGATACTGGCTGACTATCCATTCCAAAGAAATGAATGGCAACCATGAGATTATCTGGTCCCAAATATAAATCTTTCCATGATAGATCCACCACAGATGTATATGACAGGGTCATTATATTACCAACCCAAAACAATGCACTAGTCTAAGGAAAATCCCTCAAAATCACCATACATTTGCATTGTTTGATCCCCCCAAAAAATGGGCCATTGAATGACCCCCTGCATTACACATATTGCTGGACCTGGTTTTGCGGAGGTTGGTCGACCTTTACAACAACTTTTTGTTGAAAGCACCTTGAAACGAATGATTCTTCTACTGCTGATTAGCAAAAGCTATTGTAAACCAAACCATGCACTTTAGTTGTATACCAAACCATGCACTAAAGCTGATTCATAGTCATTGTACTGCTGATAGATAACTTGTCAAAATGTGAACATGATGCATCTACTATTGTATACAACAACGATACAATCTGTGGAAAGCCTCAAACCCTTACAACGTGCCTGCAGTTGAAAAGCAGTTCCTAGTGCTACGCCATTCTTGGAATAGCTGATGCTGAGACCCTGTGCGTTGCGCGACACGTGGCACTGCATGTGATCTCCAACACCAAAGCTTTCCTCGGCGTCGGGAAAGCTACCTCTTCAAAGCAAACCCCGAAAAAAAAAAAAAAAAACAATTTTTTGGAACCTGCAAACTGTGGAAAACTGTTGTGTCAGCAAAATGCGGGATCTGCGAACTTAATGGCGAATTAGGAAACGGTATCTGACTCATGGGATAGTGAAAGAATCATCAAATAGGAGTACAAGTCTGCACCTACGAAAACCTTTCGTAAAGTCAAATCAAAATACAATTGAATGCTTCATTTGAAAGCTCAAATCTTGGAGATCTTCCAAATTTTGGAGATGTTCAAGCAAACCACTTTCAGGCCACAATCAATCTTTCTGAATCTCTCTCTCCAAGCAACACCATAATCTTGGAAGTTTCCACCATGGGATTTCCTGGCGAAGACAAAATCATCGATTGGGCCTTTTTTTGGGGTAAAAAAAAGCTTTGGAGGATCAAATTTAAGACCTTTGAATCAAACAAAAACATTAGAACATGCTGCCTTTTTCATCTGATGCTGAGAGGCTTAAGTAGGCTCAAAAGAAAAAACAACCCTGCGGATTCTTTTTTCTGCCAATCTAAACTCTTAACAAGGAACATATACCCCGGCTGTGCTGTCATTCCTATTGGATAAAATGACTGTATATGACTGTGACGACAGCTGTGAAAAAGGGACCTACAGTTCAAATAAGTTTCACCCAAAATCTTGGCCGACCCGACTTTGAGAACATTGCAACACTACTCTTAAGTACTGTAGTAGGTCAATACCACAGAGGCGGCTATAACTATTGATATGTAACATGACTACTATATACCCAACTACTATGCCCATTCATCCACACAGCAATGGTCACATCTTGGGGCAAAGGCACTTTCCAGTGCCACCATAGCCGAAGCTTTGCAACTCCGTACCCAACTGATCTACATCTGCCGTCGCGCTACAAAGACCCAAACGCACCAAGCCGCCCTTCACAGTGAGACCAAAGCTACCTGGTTCTTCAAGTTTATGGACTTCGGGGGTGAGGGATTGATGAAAATGCCATCTGTGGCCATTTCACCATCCATCAAGTTCAAATGGCCTTTCTTGACAACAAGAAGAATGGATCTTGTTGACGTTGTTTCAAACATTTTAGAGAAAAAGGTCAGGTGAGATCATGTGATCAATGATGATCTGGTGTGCCAAAATGATGTTTAAAAGGACTGGTCCACCCGTCGCTCCCAAGTATCAGATTCTATTTTACACGCTTGCCAAACATCCCAAAAAGTTGGGACACTCGATATTTGTCACACGTAAAAAGGAATCCTACATTTGGAAATTCGCCCTGGGCAATTCCATGCACAATCACAACCATAGTTGTTTTCAAGGCATGGCAAGAACCATCAAGAACCACTCAACATGGGTCTTTTGCAAGTGGCCATCCACCAAAACCTCTCTTGAAAATAATCCAAGCCTTAGCCACATTTCTACACCTTTCTTCCATGAGGTCTTATGATTTCAAGGGTGAAACAGCCACGCTTACCCTTCGTCCTTTTGCCGGCCTTCACCAAGCGGAGGAATGGGAGACTCAAGCACTGTGCCGCGCCAGTTCTTGCTGTTGGAGGATAAACGATGGCCCTCACAGATCGTTGGATCATTGGACTGCTGGATTACCACTTAAGAATCGGCAGGAGGCTTATCAGAACCTGGGGTAGCACTCCCCACAGTTTACCAATCCCGAGGGATCTCCAGATACTCATGCTGATATGACATATACACAAATATGAACAAAAAAAAGACAGTGTTTGAACCATTCCAACCGGCAAATGGATTTTGTCAATCAGCAACGTCATCGTATTTCGCCCGGGCCTCGATGAGGAGGCCAGCTTTGGGTCTCCATGCCATACCGTTTTAGGTCACGATTTCAACTCTTAGATTGACCCTGGAATCACCTGGGATGGTTTAACCAGCTATGAGACCCTGAAAAAATTGGCAGGTGTTTCTCCCATGTTTTTTGGGGTTTTTTTGGGCACTGTACCTCACCAAGTTGCACATAGCTGGATTATCCTGGAGCATGGGATGAAAATCTAATCACGACTTCCCTTGAGCCAAATGCTTGTGTAGAAAAATACTTCAGCTCTCACTCAAGATCTTGATTGATATAGGTGGTTCCTGGTCACGAGCTACCTGCAGCAAAATGAGGTTTGTCTCAAAAAAAGGAGTCACCAAATGTTACCAACCCCAATATTCTTCAAGTTCGCCAGGAATAAAAGATCCTACCAGTACCGCGCATCACAAACATTCCGGATCAAGGGGAAAAAAAACGCAAACACATGGACACACAGCCCACATAACCTGTATTTCTCGGGGTTTACGTTCTTTCCGCTACTCATCCTATTTACCTAGCACAAACCGTGGCACTGGAAAATCATATAGATTTCTGTCACTATCCGGGGGGGTATCCATGATTGACATACTAAGGCTTTTAAGCGAAGCAACTGGTGACGAGCCTCCGCAGAAGACGGTGTCCAAGGGTGCTTGATATGGGCACGACCTATCAGGATCAAGGCTTGGCATTGGGAGTTGGATCAATGATTAGTCACCAACTTGGTGAAATGCTTCAGTAGCACCACCTTTTTTGGGGATCAGATTGTCTGCACGTGGGATAGAATGGGGATGTTTTTTCCAACTGCTTCATGAAATGTGAAACTCACAGAAACTCACAGATATGTTGAGACCTTCTGTAATAAAATCCACCAACAAAACACATATTTTCAAAGTTCGGTGGCTCAAAAAAGTACAACAGAAAGTTACTGTGTCTCCACTCCGAGAAAATGTGGGGAGCATGTCCATCAAATTGTCAGCTTGCGACTCATGATGTGTTCCCTCCACACCCTCAATGTTGACCCTCTCTTGAATCCACGAATCTAAGCGGTTAGTTTCAACATGTTTCCAAAAAAAACACATGTTACAAGTTACAACATGTCTAACTCATCATGGTATGAAGATTGGAACATGCTTGAAATATCCGACATCTAACAATGCTTGGCTTTAAAACCTACTCACCTTCTTGCAACTATGTACCTTGGCAACATCAACATCTTCGCATAATTTTCTCCTAGGAGATCACAACCCTTTTACAACCATCATCTCAAAAGTAAGTCTTGTTCTACTAGATTACCTAACATTCCCTCATCCTGTACCTTCCCACTTCCAGTGATCAAGCAGATATATCCATTGAAACACCCGGAAGGATCAATCCTGAAACCTTCAAAAGATCAACAGCTGGTTAATTTGATCCACTTTGGAAGACAACAAAACAACCTGTAACAACCTCTATTAGTTGATCTTAAATGCATTGACTGATCCTTAAGTTGAAACAATCCCACTCGTTTCTGAGACAGCCCGGCGGCGGTTGGCTGAGTCCATGACACACCTACAACGGGTGTAGGGCTTGTGACAGGGAGTTTCCCCGAGGGTTTTTTCCCGTTTCAGGAGTCAATGAGAAAATTTTTGGGGAAGTGGGGCCCCCATGCTGCCGGATCGCTGACGGATCGCCAAGGAAGACTGTCCAACAGTGGCACACCACCGGGACCCAACCCAGCCTCATACCGAGTGACTTTTGTAATAACATCCTTGGAGACAATGACACATCCGCGTCCATAGTGGCTTGCGAAGCCCACTGATACATCTACATTGTATCTACATGTTGAAGTAGGTTGAAAGTGTATGATTAATTGTGGTAAAGACTTCAAAATGTCAAGTATGAATTGGAGAAACGCACCAGGAATGAAGCGAATTCATGTCACTCGAACCCCAGGTCAGGTGAAAGGGAAGTCTATCCTCAAAACTCCCAGAGGCGCAATCGGCCCCAAATCCCCAATTTTCAATCGGCCCCTGAAATTTGAAATGCTCCTAAATATAGGGCTTACATCATACTCTTGATTCAGTTTTTAAGTTTCACGCTAAGCTCCAGGCCACAGCTATCTTATCAGCTTCGGCCTCGCCCGTTGGACTCTGTTACAGTACTGTACATCCCATAGCATCCATGTATGGTGTAGTTACCTACATTTCACTTACAAATCAACTAAATGAATCATTTCTGTATGAATCAAGCGAAACATTCCAACTGAACAGAACTATATAAAAGTTTTTGTCTATGATTTCTCTTGCTCAGCGACAAGTTTTTTCAGTTGGCCATTCTTAGAATGTTCCAGTGTATAAGTGTAGCACATTTGATCCGAAGTGCCCTGATAAAATTCTGGAGAAGTCAAATTAAATGTAAGTCTTTTGGGAATTCCAGGGCTACTGCTACTCCTTGTAGACACAAAACTGCAAAAATAATCCCAGTTCAAAAACACTGCCATTACCTCATTGACAAGCCAGCTCGCTGGCTACTCATCCACGCACACTTTTTGTATTTCTCCTGGCGTGAAACCTTTCTGTGCGTCGGGGGTTGCGTTGTCAACCAGCGCCTTAAGTCAAACTGGCTGACAATAATGAAAGTGGATGTGTGGATCACATGATGGACCACAATGAATAACTTGCATGAACCTTCAAAGCTTATCAACATAGCCAACATAGCCAACATGATCTGAAGCTTCCACACACCCTTTTCTGATCACTCTGTATTGAAAATAATTCTATTGCTTACCCCCTTGCGACCTGCAGAAACAAAAACAAAAAAACATGGTCGAGATCTTCTCCGCAAAAACACGGCAAATTTTGGAAGAGATCACAAAGGGGAGCAGCTCCCTGCCACTCGCGGCTGAAAATCCACCACAATGGTGGAGAGAACAGTTCCGCAGAACGGTTCGGGTGGCACTCAGCTCGCGGTTCTTTTTTCTGTTGCTCCAAGTCACTGGATGTTCTTCCCTTCACTTGGACGTTCAAGTTTTTCCAGGAATAGTACTCCATCATTCTGATTCTCATGGGCTACCAAGCAAAAAGCTTTGATCTGGGTCTTTGGTGCCTATCAATGGAAAGAGAGGGAGAGAATCTATAGATTTGCAGTATACAGAAATATACAGTACATTTACACATNCACGTACCTACACATAAATATATATAAGATAGACATCTGACATCATTTGATCGGTAATTCTCATCCGATTCTCGCTGGTGCCACCGATTCTCGCAGCAATTGTCGACTACCCATCGATCATCAAAAAGGTCGGCATTTCGGGATCCTCCTTTGTGGCGGCTTAACAAAAAAATCTATGTCAGATAGGTCAGTCTGCATCTGCCCAAAAAAATGAAAAAAAAAGGGGGGGGATCAGAAGGGCCACCATTCTTCACACATCAATCTGGATTTTAGCCTCTTTTTTGTGGTCAAAAAGAGGCAGTTGCTGGACTCCAATCATTTGCACACAAAAACAAAAGTCCCACTTTTAACTTACAGGCTTACAAGAAGGAACCCTATATATATATATATATATATATCCAATTGAAACCAAGCATGAAAGAAATTGATTCCTTATCTTGCCGTATTTCGGAGAACTCCAAAAGATCGGCTGCAAAGAGTTGCAAGGATGTGTGTGTCAAAGAGCGCACACAGAGCTCAAGAAATTCATATTTAAACTATTTTAAACCAATCGGGTAATGTCTTTCAACACCAAAAAATACCCTCCAGGGAACTAACATATCCCCCAAAAATGGCATTTTGAAGATGATTTTCCTTTGGTAACACTCCATATTCAATGCTTCTGAATTTTTTTGGACTGCATCCTCTAGCTTTTTTTTCGCATTTTCCATCGCTCCGTTGCTTTAAGCAACCCTTTGCCTACCTCGTTCTTTCCAGCCTTTAGTCGCTGGGACCGCGGAACAGCCATTGCCATGTCTGGTCTTCATGGATTTCAGCACCCCGGGCGAGGCGGATGCCATTCCTCAAGCCTTCGATGGAGCCATTCAAGTCATCGATCCTCGGAGCCCCCGAAAAAGTGGAAAAAACCTGGCCAAATTTCTGTTAGCTAAAAGGTGCTTCGAGTTTTTGGTCACGTTTTTTTTCAGGGGAGAAATGTCAAAGGTCTTCAGTTCGTTGATTTCGAGATCCCAAGTACGTCAGGTGCGTATCCCATGTGCAAACTATCAGAATTTTCCCTAACACATTCTAGATTCTACATCGCCGTTCTCAGGTCAGTGTCCCCGCACCTAACACCCAACTAACCAATGATCTCGTCTGCCAAGCAACGCTTCTGAAATCTCATCCTCCAGTTCTTCAAGCGTCTTAATGGTATCATGCTCGTCCTTCACAGGATGTCCACTGATGTATCAAAAAGCCAATCCATGAGGAACAATTACGGAAACGAATTGTTCCAAGGAATTTTGATACTTATGTTCACAAAAGATGCACCCAGTCCAAGACTGAACCTTTCTTCTTTATGTTGGATTGGGTTTTCGCGCATGACCTTTCCCAGGATATCTCGCAAGCAGATTTACTTCCATCGCATCCTTCCGACTTCCAAATTTGTCAAATTCATATTGGTTGCATCACTTTTTCCTTTCAAATGCGAACTTCTCATGGAGAAAAAAAAGTAACATTCTTCAGAGTGGAATCAACTTTTATAGAAATCTCAATCAGTTTCTTTGACAACCAGCCAGTTTCCCAATGTCTATGTCAAAAAGAGGTCCTTCCAAAGATCGCACTGTGTTGCAATGACCTCCCTGGAGCGCGCTTCTCCGCGTGCTAACATGATGCCCTCGCAGGGGTTTCACAGGTTTTTAGGCTGCGAAGTGACTCTCTGAAACGACGATTTTGTTCGGCTTTTCTGGGAAATGCAGCACTTAACATTTCAGGGAAATGGGTAAGTCTTTCACAACTTCCAACACTTCGCCAATCCGATTTATTCATCCAGCTGCCCTCCCAAAGATCATGCCTCTAGAAACTCCTCAGAATCTAGAGTTCCTGAGTTGTTGTAGTCCAAGACATCAAACAAGGCTTCTGCCTGTCGAACATCTATCTGCACCTGCGCGGTCGGGCAGGAAAAATGGATTCCTGAATCTCGCTGAATGCTGCTGGTCTTGAACCTAACAAAAATGAGAACATATCCTGTCACACTGTTGATGGCTCAGAAATCCTGCACCAGTTGAGGTTGGTAGTTTATACCATTCTTTAGAAGGTTTCAACAACATCCCAGGTGGTTTCCTGGATTTCTGAACCATCAACAGTATCTTACCCAACAGCAACAATTCCAGATAAAATCAACATTATGCTATTTCTTTTTTATTGAAACGGGGGGAAACCTGCTTTTCTTAAACAAATGACAGCCGCAACACATCGGCTGGCTCCACCCTTTGCCGTCTATCCCTTGCCTCGTGCATCAGTTGCATCACTGAAGGAATGTCCATGGCCGTTAGAAAGTCCTCAAGATGCAAATGACACAGCGCGGATGGAAAAAAACAGGCGATCTGTCAAAGGGGCCAACCTCTGTTTCAGCTTTAGATAGGCTTATTTTGTAAGAAAGTGTGTCAAGTAATCAAGCAAACAGGCAAAGGACACAAAACAAGACTTCACCCATGTTTCACCTTAACAAAATGAAACCCTCAATTGATGGGGTTGGAGGTACCTGCAGAAAGGTCACTCAAACAAGCACCCTGTCACCTTATTTGCAATTTGTGAAAATGTGAGAAACTTCAAATGTTGAGCGGCACTAGCTTTTCTAGTCGAAATTACTGCCCTTTTGCCGAGCCTTCTTGGAGATTTGTCCAGTTTGCTGCACGTCAGCAGTCCTGCATTGCCGGTGAAGTGGCTGCCAAACAAAGCTAGGCATAGGCAGCAACCCAGCCACCATGGGGCCACCTTTTTCTCTCACCCTGTCGACTCCCTAAATCCCTAGTGGCAATCCGTCGACACGTGAATGGAATCCTTCCAATCTTCATGCTTTGAGATTCGAAGGAAGACAGGGTGATGTCATGGAACCAAGAGTTGAATGGGGTGAACCAATGATGTTTTCGGATCCGTATCACCAAGAAATCTGATTATTTCTTAACCCCCCCCCCGGAATGATGTCATGTTCAGCCATTTCCCACCAGGTTTTTGTTCGGCCAAGGTGCTGAAATACCTCCAAGACCTTCATCATGGCACTGGCATCTTTCTTGTCCTGCCGGGCAATGTCCATTGAAACGAGTCGATGGAGTCGAGTCGTGTTCGGTCGAAGGTTTGAGACCTTCCTTGCGTAGTAAGATCAGTAATCAAAGGAGGTAGTTGATCCCATTAGCTTTGCCTTTAATGTTGATCCCTGCTGTGTACAATAGCGATCAACACATTATTGCTTTGAGAAGCCGGAACCCAAGATACAAAAGAAGGCTGAGATCATCTACATGTAAGCCACAAATGTTGAATGTTGTTTGCGGGGCACGTATTGTTGTTACGCTTTCATATAGACTGATCCATTTCAGAAGGCAAACCCTTGCACATTTGAGTGCAACGGTAGTTGGGTCACAGGTTCTTCAAAAACCCACTCCCCATAGATCTCACTAAAGAAAACTTCCGCTATGACGGTATATTACCAGCCCAAATCTCCAAGACACAAGGACTCAAAAACATTTGAGACAAAGGCGCCTGCACCGATCGCAAGTCTTCTTGACGCTCTTTGGCATGAACACCTGAGACAGAAATGCAGAGTTCGCTTGGTCTGAATTGCCGGGTGAGGTCAGTAGGGAGGTGACCATGTTTCAGTGGGACAAATGAAGAAATGCGCCTGATAGCTCTACGAATCTTTGCGCCACATCTCCATTACACTTGAAACTGGCAAAAACCTATCTGTACTTGCTCCAAGTGACAAGTGTTCTGCACAATGACAGCGACAACCACATTCCTCAAGAACGGCCATGTTGATCAGGGGAAGCTGATCTGATAGTGAATCCGAAAGTCAAGCTCCCAATGCTGCTGCACCTAGTCTTCCAATCAGTTTGTATCGAAAGGAAAGTCTTCACCACCTGTTCCTCATGTCAAGTACAGGCAATATCCTTACAGGCAGTGGTTACAAGAGTAGCCAATATGATTCCCTAGTACCGAAAACCAGCCCATAACATGGTCTATCCCTCATGTGTCAGGATCACTGTACACCCACCGGACTTTCTCATTGACCCCAACAGGCCCATACCACGCGTGATTTCGCCAAGACACATCACTGCAAAACCTAGGCATGATGAACAAATGGCAACAAAATCTGTCAGGAATCAGTCCAATGATTCAATGAGCTCATCATAATTCACTTGCATACTGACAACTATCATGGCCAACCAGCCTTCCAGTTGGCTTCAGCCTAACGAAAAGAAAACAGCTTGCAGGGCAAAGGTGTTAGTTCAATATATGAATCCTACTCCACAAATTTCAAAAACTGAGGTTTTAACATGCTGCCAGTCAATCACTCTGTATTTATTCAAGTCACTAGTACAAAAGATGTAAAACACAAAGAAGATCTCGGCTCCTGGAGAGGTTCACGGTTCAACGGTTGACGGTTCGCCAAGGTGAAATGGGGTAACTGGTACCATCATTCTAGGTGTGTCACATCATTCTTGAGAAATATCGAGTTGATGTGTCCACTGCCAATCACTATCATATGGTGTCCCTCCTTTTCGAAAAAAGACCAGGTTATATAGTTAACCTGCAAGTCACATGTTTCCCGGGAAATCCCCGATGAAAAAAAAACGGCGGTTCATCTCCTGGTGATATATTTCCAGTATGTCGAGCCAAATCCGCCCATGTCTCCATGGTCATCACCTTGAAAAGTGTATACATGGACTGCCTCAGTAACCGGTCCGGTAACCGACGACAACAAACCAAGCGTTTGGAAGCAATTTTTCAAATACCTTTGATTCACATCTTTTGATTTTTTGTTTGGGGGGGAGCCAATGTTGTTTTAAAAAAAACTCCAAAAACAAAGGCATGAAACGAAAAGCATCAGATTTTTAGAAGGAACTTGGATTTTTTTGTTGGGGTTGTGTCATTGGTTAACCGTTCTTCTGTCCGTATCCAAGACACGGTAGGGAGCCAAAGGCCTCTGCCAACTTTGGATCCGGGTCCTTCGATTTTCCGAAGGTCTGGGTCACAAAGATGGCGGGCAAGTACATCATGACCTGGCAGAAAAACCCGTCTTTTCGGACCTCTGGAAATACATTGTCGAAGTTGTAGGGCTTAGGGGGTCTGCAAGTTCTCAAATTTTTTGAAGACCTTCAAGAATCAAACCCTCTTTAGCAACAAAAGGTTGACTGGGAAACAGATTCCAACTAAAGAACGATAGTCAACAACCTCTTCCTTGCAGCCCGCCGTTGCGGCATCTCCCTTCTCTTGACCCACCCCAAATGCTTTTTTGCAGATGAGTAACTATCAAGAGGAGCCATGCCCATGCCAGGGAACTGAGAGAGGCAATGATTCCTCCAAAGGGGGCAGCTGTTCATCCGAGAAAGGCCACCACATAATGATATAATGCATATGTTTTCAAATCTACAAATATGCATAAACAGCAGCATGCCAAAAAAGATCACGTAATATATCTCAAACAGTCAAACAGTCTCTGACCTTGCGGATAGAAGCTTTGTCAAATCCATCATCCTCATGAGCTTCATCGTCTGTTTACAATCCGATGCTAATCTTTCTCAACGCCTAACCTTGTCCGGCATTCTCGGAAAAGAGGGCGTTCTTCCATAATCATGACTTAGTGTTTGTGGCACCATTTTCCCAAAAAACCCACGGGATGCCTTCAACAAGATACCAAAGTCCCTTGAAGAGACGCAGTAATCGCAGCACTCGCACGAATCTTAGCATGCGAGCAAACCTGGCGAGGGTTTTGGTCTCGGATGAACCTGAAAGATGCTGAGAGATGCTGGTTAATGTGGAAAATACATGTGCTATGTGAATAACATAAGGAATTTTATCATATTTATTAGGACAATGCTTGGTTCAAGGGACCAAAAAAACACTTATAAGTAGGGTTATGACTCCAATGATAGGAGCTAGAACAGTTACCCATGTGTAAGGTCATTTATACGGGCCCCGTAACTCCATTTATAACTGGTAGAAGTTCATCTTATCCCAACCAGCAAACCGACGGAAGAGTCGAAACGTAACGACTCGACTCACCTCAGCGATAAAAGGACCGACGCAGACTGCGACGATGCAATCAAGAACGTCAATAGGAAGTCCTGGGAAAAGCCGTTTTGTTGACCCCTGAGATGACATCAAGTTCATCACAATATATCACAACAAATTATCGCATGTTCATTCATTGTAACCGCAACTTGATGATTTTGTTGACCCCTGAAATCTAATGGCTGGATGTTCCAAATTACACCAGTTCAAAAGAAGTACCTTTTCCAAGTCGTCTCCATAAGCCCATGAGGCTTTATATAACCACTTGGATAAAGTGCGGTGCCCTTAAATGATCTGCAAATGAAATTTGTGGCTTCCAAAGTTTCTACTATCCCAAGCCCAGTAGTGTAAAAATTGCAGGTGTCATATGCCCACTTTACTTAAAAAACGGAGTGTCACCCTGCCATTTCTCCAGAGGTGCATGAAACCTTTGACAGTCGACCGGGCAGCCGACCCAAGAGATTGTTGGGATCTGGTAGGGTCATACTTTATCACTGCTAGGCTGTGATTGGAACTCACCCGGAAGGGTTTGAGAAACGAGGAGTCCAGAGTCATGTTGGAGGTCCGGAAGCTTCACAGGATATTTTAGTAGTTTCCTTCCTATCCTCTGTGCTCAAGACCTAACAACATCTGGAATCTAGACTCTGTGACGATATTCCAAGGCCACCAAGAACTCCAAGTCTCTTGATCTGAAATTATTGACCTTGTGCCACCGTTTCAAAAACTCGGTGTCTCAATCATGTTCAATCAAAAATTTCCAAGAAAAACAACCTTGCCCAAAACAATCCAAGGATCATCGACCAAAGAAAAGAGAACAAGAATTGCATCGAAGATATTCCAAACATCAAACCAAAAATGACGGCCTCGGTGTTTCGGTCAGCTGGCAAATGACCCTTTGGGACATCTTTTTTGGAAGCAAACATGTATCTATGTGGGACAAACATGTATCGAAATTGGATTTCACTTTAAGGGATACTTGGGCAAACACTCGAAGTTCGAAAAATGATTTCAAGGATATTGGCAATCTACAACCTCCTTCACTCTTCTCAGTTTCTGCTTCAAGCCATGCGCACCAAAAGCTCCGCTTTATCTTTCAATCCAAGTGGCCATCCACGAACCAACGCACCAAAAGCTCCGCTGTGAACATTTGTGTGAAACAAACATTGGTAATGTACCAGCCAATCCTCGGGTTTTGCCAGAGGAAACTTCAACAGTGTCGATGGGGTGAGCAGGCCCACCGGGGCGCCCCAAAAACAACCACAAATGCCGACAAAACCGCCCAGGAGGAGGAAGAGGATGGCCAGGACCGGCATGGCCATCGACATCAATTACAATCAGGAACACGACAACCAGGGCCATCACGGCAACCACTCCACCAACCAACTCGACTATGACAAACCCACGACCACAACAACGATGAGGACTTTGATTTGCAAGAACGTGATATGTCCCTGGGCAACATATTTAGCAGTGCCAAGATGCCCTTCCGCATCACCAGAACAGGTGATCCATGCCGTCTCAACTCCCATGAAGAAGGCATTCGAGAGAATCAGCGTTGCAGCGAGAAAATTGAAGTACCTCCGTAACCATCAACAGAAACGATGACTTGGAGCCACACCAGAGTATCAGACCTTGACTACAAGCCAAAGACATGCACACAAACCAAGCAGGGTCACAACTCACAAAATGAAGGCTTTCAATTTTCCACTGATGAGTTTTGAGTGGAAAAAATGACTGCATTTCGATCAGCAAGACATTCTATAGCCATTAAAATAAATGATCCTCTCATTACGGACATATCCACATAATTCCACATATATATATACATACACTTCAGTTCTATGTATGCTTTCCCATTGCACTACACATTGCTCCCAATTTTTCCCTCGGGCACTTGTGGCGAACTATGGGCAGAAGCCACAGGCGGGCCCTCGTCCATCGGCTGTAGGTTTCCTGCACAAAGAAATGCAGGAAAGAGCATCAAGGGCAGGAATTCACTCGACTCTTTCTAGACGGCCAGCTTTCAAGTCAAAGGATCACAAGAATATCCGTTGTGTGAAACTTTGAGAGCCATAACAGGGAAACGAGGCTGAGAAAATTCTTTAGGCACAGCGTTAAGCAGTCGCTTTTTGGAGCGACAGCTCACGGAGCTCTACGTGGACAATGGGATCCTTCTACAAGGGAAACAGTTAAACACTCGAATACACAAAGTGGTCCGGCAAAAAGTCCAGAAAATAGCTGCCCCTTCTGCTGTCCACACATTTCACTCGATGTCATTCCATTACTCGATCTTACATTGACCTTTGCATCCCCGGTCCAGCGACGTTAGTCAGGGAGCCAAATTTTGAGGACTACCAACCGCACCAAAATTGGTGAAAAAAAATGCGACGAATCACATTGAATGGAACCTTAAAAAGCTTGAATTTGCTCGTCTTTACCCTTTGATTTTTCGAAACACTGCAAATGTTAGTTGTTTCTTCAGGAGCATTTTACAAAAAAAAACATTGCAAATATCCACGCCGCAAAAAGCATTGCAAATAGCTATGCTTTTTTAAGTGCCGGCCAAAAAAAGAACTGAAACAGCAGCAGGCTCAGCATCCTGCTCTTGTTACATTGTTCCCAAATCCCAAAGAAATTCAAAAAATATTCTATGAGGAGATCAGAGACTGTGAGATTAAATTTGCTTCGGCCGATTCTGACCCAACAAAAACAGACATATAGCAATATAGCCTTGCCTTGGCCTCGCGTACAGCGGGCAACTGACTTATTCGTCTGCTACGGCCATGGGTGACCACGCCCTTCTCCTCAATTCTCGAAAAAGATTGACCATTGGCGGTATCATGGTCGTATTCCGAAACAAGTGTGGTGCAATGAAAAAAGCAAGGGCGTGTTTTGCATACAGTTTAGATTCAGATTTGGAACTACCCCCACCCAGTAACAGCCACCTTTTCCAGGATTATTCTATCTTCAGTAGGGAATCCCGAACAAAACCTTGGGGCCAACTTTTAGGTCGAAGTGTGAATGGAAAAACATCTCTTATCACCAAATCAAAACAGGCGTTTCTTTAATGTTCAAAATGGAGAATTGAGAACCTTAAGGCGCCTACAACTACAACTATTGAGAAACATCTAAACCTCAAAATTTGTTCTATTGAAAAAAAAATTGGACGCCTACACTTGTAGATATCCAACAAACCCCATTTGTTGGGAGCCAAGCCACAAGAGCAAAGCCGTTCCTCAGCAAGCTGGTCATCACTGGGATACGTTGGCTCTGAGTTATTTTGGCCGGAGGCTGGAGAGATATCCCAAATCACCAAGAAAAAAAGGATCAAAAGTCAAATAACATAAAATTCCCTTTCGAAACCTCCTTCAAAAGCCGGAAACATATAAATCATATAAATGTCTATTGTTTATTCCTCAAGGCAATTACATCTTGCAGAATGTATCCACAGAATCGCCATTTGACATCAGATTTACAGGTCCAGCTTCGGAAGTTTTTTCTTCTTTGCTCGCTCTTCATTACGCTGCTCTCTGCCCTCTTTGAGGCTATTGCCTTGGACTTGGGGCGATCGTAACATGTTAGAATATGAGAATCTGCATTGTAAACAAAAAAAACTCAGACTTTTCTACACTCATGAAAAACAAGTAGCTACTGATTCATGTAACTCTCCAAGGTTTCCTTAACAAAGTTTTTGTGATCTACCAAAATGAGCATGAGGCTACAAGCTGACAACCTGTTCAACTCATCAAGTGATATTCGCAACGTGAAAAAAGGTTAAAAAAAATCATCCATTTTCCTGTAGATTCCAACTGCCCCATTTTCAGTTGCAAGGTACGACGTTTGGACTGGACCATGGGTTTGGCCATAAACGCGCTTTTTCGGCTAAAGCTGGTCGCGCACACCGGAGCATGCTTATCCCGCAAGGAATTCTGGCCGAGAGATCGTGTTCCAGAAAAAACAGGGGAAGACTGGAAGGAATGACATGGGAAAAAAACAGGTGCAGGAATGTGGTCGTAAGGCCTGCAAGTGCCGGCAGTTTCGAAGTTCAGAAAAATGTGGAGAGAGTCATTGCTGTCTGGGTCTAAAAGGGTCTTTTTCGGAAGTTGGTGCTGTAATGCTGCCAAAATAAACCTATGGAAATCATTCTGGCCATAGTATGTTCTTTTCTTTCTGAAAAAAAAACTGTTACCTGGCTCCTGAAAGAGTTTATCTGACCCTTTCCCCGCCTCAGAAAGTTGCGATCTTAAAGATCTCTGTGCGTCAAAGGCTGGGCTGGGAGGATGACTCCTGTTCATCAAATTGCCGACAGATGTCACCATGGATTTTGTGCATTCTGATCTATGTAATAATATGTTCATTTCAGGCGGTCTGGCCTGTAGCATGGCGATAAATCACGGAGAAAAAATGTTGTGAAACAAATTGAAACCTGAACACAGCCTGCAATGTTTTCTCTGGAAGGACTAAAGAATGTAAATATATATGTATATATATATATACACATATTATGTATGAGTATGCATGTTGTGAAAATTTATCAAAGGAAGTTTAGTTGAGAAACTTCACATATACGAACGAGATCGCAGAGTCTAGAATAGTAGAGTAGAGTAGAGTAGAGTAGAGTAGGGTAGAGTAGGGTCAAGTGTCACACTAAGAGTAGAGTAGAGCAGAGCAGAGCAGAGTAGAGGAGAGTAGAGTAGAGGAGAGTAGAGTAGAGTAGGGTAGAGTAGGGTCAAGTGCCACACTAAGAGTAGAGCAGAGCAGAGCAGAGCAGAGTAGAGTAGAGTAGAGTAGGGTCAAGTGCCACACTAAGAGTAGAGCAGAGCAGAGCAGAGTAGAGTAGAGCAGAGTAGAGGAGAGCAGAGTAGAGCAGAGTAGAGTAGAGTGGAGTGGAGTAGAGTGGAGTAGAGTAGAGAAAAGCAGGGTTAAGTGTCACTTTTCGTGGCAGGTGCAGCACTTGGTGAAGTTCCAGCGTCACTTTTCGCGGCGGGTGCAGCATCATTGCATAGCATCCAACATGTGTGCAAGGGCAAGGAACGTTGACATCCCACCCCATTCATTGCGTAGCATTGCATCTAGCATGTGTGCAAGTGCAAGGCCAAGGAAAAATGCAATCTGTAAAAAAGGGACACAACCGTATGGAAAACCACCCGTAGGCATATACATGTAAATGTACATGTAGATGTATGTATATGTATATACAAATGTACATATGTACACAGTATGCATGTGCATATGTATGTATCCATGTGTATGTCACAACATCAGAGTGTGCACAGTTTGTAGCCTTATCGCCCCGCTCAGCAGTCCTTTGAGGAGACGTTGGCGGCACCGGACGGTCACTGTCCGCCTTCGATGCAAACGAGACACATAAAATTCAACATGAATTCCATGGAATTCTTCTAGCGAGTCTCTGAAAAATGTTGTGTGTCGGAAAAAAAGTCTATCAAAGGTCTCTTCTGTACTCTAAAGTAATTCTCATGAAGGGATAATGATAATGTTATTTCGAGAGATGGACATTCCACAAGTGATTACGAAGAATTATAGACCAGAGGTCTACAGTGTCTACAGTCACCGAAAAGTGGTTGTGAAGATATCAATGAGGAGGTTGAGTTGAGTGGCCAGGGTGAATGATTCTTTCAAAAAGCCCTCTACTTACCTACGTCCTACGTCCTCGAATCTTCGCTGGTGTGAAGATTGGTACTGATAGCAATGTAAATCTTGCCTTCTAAGCAAGCCAAACTTCTTGTTTCGGCTCACTAAGCAAGCCAAACTTTTTGTTGCGGGGGGTGTGGATGACTTTGCACTTCATTTTTGCGCAGGACGCCATGGCATCTCTCACATCTATTCCAACAGGGTTTCTGTAAATCTTTGTAGAGAGTTTGGTAAAATAGAAGTTTAATCTTGTCTAAAAGTCTAAAATAGAAGTCTTTACCTGTTCCCAAAAATATGTCTACTGCTCCAACTGGACTGGAAGTCTTCCAAAACAATTAGATCATTCGTTCCAAACATCATTCTCTTTTAAAAAAAAATCTTGGAAAATTTCATGTCGCAGAAAAAATGAGGAAATTGAGCCATCAGCCATTTTGTTTCAGAAACATGAATAGTTTCTAGGCATCTGCCGATATCCTCACCCTTCGACACCTTGGGCGGGTCGTTCGAACTGCTTGATGGGCTTATGCCTGGATACAGGAGAGGTTTCCAACCGCCCCGCGATTCAAAACAGGAATCCTTAGGCACAAAAAAGCTGGAAAAACTTACGCAACCCAAGATTCTTGTTTCATGATTCTTTTGCAACCAGACCTTGAGTAGGTAAATGCTACAAAAAGCAAGCCTTTTGGAAGGAAGACTTTTGTTGGGTAAAAACCTTCCCAAAAGCATGTCACAGACAGGCCATGAATCCAAAAAACTGAGCATCCCAACCCAAAAACGACATATCGCGCGGAACCGACCTTAGCAATATGTAGCAACCACCAAGAACCCAAATTTCCTTGTTTTGATTGGAAAAGGCCTTGTTTCGGGGGCGTTGACCTTCAAAAATAGGGGTCATTGGGGTTCTAGGCAGCCCCGCACAACGATGGTCCACTCGCCGATCAGGCAGGCCGCGCATCACGGCGAGGGGACGACTGCAAGTGGCATCCAGGGGAAAAAAAGGCCCCAAGCACAACACAGAGTGAAGCAATTGGCTGAGGATGTTGGCTGTGGTTGCTTGCTATGCCCAAAAGTGGCGAACTGTTCGATGTTGTTTTCCCGCGTTTTTTTTCAAAAAGCTGGCCACCTTTTTCCAGCCAACCCCTTTCTGTCGGCTTTCTCAGAGCCGGAGGTCGCTGCGGTCGAGGCAATGTACAGGTGATGGCACACCAGGAATCAGCAACATATCCCAGACTTTCTATACTCAAAGTATATATATATATATATATAATTGACACCCGCTGGATTCTTGCAAGATGGTCTCAAATCTGTCGTCCCATGCTGACACCCCATGTTAGCCAGTCTTTGTCGCTCGCGGGTTGGAAGATTATCTTTTGAAGCCTAGTTGTAAAATGAATCTGCTTCCTATGGTCAACACCAGAGGTCCTTGCCGGGCCAAGAAATGAGTTGCCTTTGTCATTGACTACATCCTCAGATTTGCATGCTGATCAATTCCCATGCCTGACAAATCATTGGGTCCATTTTCATCTGATACAGTATTGCAAAACACCTTCAACCCCACAATCTGCAGTCCACCCATGAGCCTGCTGGTCGAAGGTGGCTTCAAACAAGCGTCTGCAATCGAAGTAAAATCCAAGGCAGACATGCGAAGACGCCTTCCATTGTGTTTATATTGACATATTCAAATAGTGAATATATGTGTATATATATATATATTTTTATTATGGTCAGCGGCTCCTGTTTTATATTATATGTATATGCAATATTATATGACTACAAATAACCATATAAGTTGATACACCTGGAACATGTTCGTCCTAGTAGATTTCATGTATGACATCCCAAATGGCAGGACATCCCGCCTGGCGAGCCCCGACCATGCCTAGCGCTGAGATTTCAGAGATTTTTTGGGCCCGGCCCAACTGTCTGCAAGGGATACAAATTGGTATGATGATACCGTTGATGGTTCAGAAATCTATGAACCATCAACAGTATATACATTGATAATGATAATGAATAGTGAATAATTCTTGTCAACCTTCAAGAAACAGACCCTCACTTGTAGATCACTTGATTGGTAAGAAAAAATCCTCATGAAAGTTGTGTAAGTCTGTTGTCATCAGCATCACGTTCCCTCCTTTCCCCGCAAACATGGTGAAAGAAATACCATGATAAGCTCGAAAACACTCAAAGATTTTTCGGGATATCTCAGGCAAGCCCGGCAAAAAGGAAGAAATGTTGCTATCCAAAGTTGCAACAAAATCGATCCGGCACCCGCAACCACGCACTGGACAGCCCTCAACACAGCACCCTGTCACACATCACCATAGCAACCAGAACCGCATCCAGAACAGCACCAGTAACAGCACCCTGCAAAAAGAACACCTCCCAGACTCCCAAAACAGCGCTCTTGGGCTTTCCTCAAAAGTATTGAATAGGACAGTCTATCCCAGTGCCATATTTGGCCAACTGACTGGAAGACCATGCTGCACATTGTTCAAGAGTTGATGGTTTCGACCTAGAACGACACAGTCTACAGTAAAATAAATTTCTTGGTCAAACACCTGAATACCGTACAAATTCAATTCGGTTGGTTTTATTTAGGTACTCGGAAATCTTAATGTACTGATACTCAGGCTCTTTATGCGGCTCATGTAAGCAATCTGGTGAAAAACATTGCAAAACCTACTGATCTTATCTGATTGTCTGGCACTCTATAGTCAGCTCCCAAAAAATATGGTCACATTCCCGATTGCAAAGGTTACAAGGAGCATTTCTTGGATTCACTGTCTAAAAGAGACAAACAGCCACCACCCCAATGCCCAGAACTCAACTTTTTACATCTTGCCAGCATAGGTAGCAGAAGTTTCGAGTCCCAAAATGCCTCTCAACTCCTCGCAGACTTGTTCATGGACATCCATATCATTCAGTTCATATCATAATCTTTTAAGACTGGCCCTCAAGTAAAACGCTTTGGGTTGCCAAGTCTTGGCGAAAATATGACTAGACTCATCCAAGTGTTTTTGTTCGCTATTGTACTTCTCCTTCAGATTTGAAGTGTCCCAATCTTTCTCCTCCAAATGCTATCTTGCTCAAAAGGAGAGTTTTGAAAGAATGTACTATTGCTATCCCTAAAGGTATCACCTTAAATATGCATACTACATATCCTAGCCTCCCTCCCACCCATCCCACAAATCCCATCCAAATCCACTTGACGAAAAGGTCCTTTGGTTTGGGCAATTTGATTCTCGTGATCCCTTCGCTTCGCCCTTGGTTGATCTCTTCCAAGACATCGTTGGCATGGCGTGCTGGCACATTTTCACGCGTACCCAAGGTCAAGTGAGGGATCTTGCTGCCACAGGGAATACCTTGGAAATTTTAGGACATAAAAGCAGGAACCGGAACCGACTCTGCTAGAATTTGGTTGATTTGGGGATGAGGAGACTGTTACTTTGAGCTAGAATTCTTGATGACTTTTGACGCATGGCCTCACTATACAAAAAATAGTTGCTCCTTTAAAGGTTTCTCACAGATCTTTACATGCCAGTCATGGTATCACCTACTCGCAACTGCCAGCCACAAGACCCTTAGGAAGCTCCACCAGTGCGCAGGCGACATTCTCTTCGATGATAATTTCTGTCATCTTAACAGCCACCGTGCGCCCTTTCAATCGCTCTAAAGCCTGCCCAATCACCGGGGGTTGATGGAAGAATCGGGAGAAAATAAGATAGACTGAGCCTACGTAGATTACTAGAAAGGTTAACTTTTTGCTTTTAACTACGTAGATTTCTAAACCCATCAAAGCTGCTGGCTTGAAAAACCAGATTTATGGAACACAAAAGGTACATAAAAACCCTCCAGTCATCCAGAATCATCGCCTCTTTGGCATGTTGAAACTCCCGAAGGTTGAGGTTTGCCCGTTTGGCAGCACTTTCATCGGTGAGATCACCACCAAGGTACAACAAAGTGACATGCGGTTTCACCTCATTGCTTGGGATTTGCAAGGTATGCATCCAATCAAATAGTGACCCTTTGCTGAGAAGACTCCAAAGTAATCCAGTGACAACATTATATTAGTTAATTACATAGGTTATATGGGTTTGCAGCGCAGTTCCAATAAGTTCTGTAATAAATGAAAGGGATTCATCAGGTATTCTTATTCTCACACATAAACTATTCAGTCGATTCGACTAGCCCAGGGGACATGTAAGTAGGCTTGACAGAAAACACCATCCGCCCTCCCGGCCAAGTGATTCGTCATCTCCTTCAGCGGGTCAAGACAAGTATGATATGATTCATGATTCATACGACACTTTACAATATTCCTGAAAAGTCATTCTACAAATCCCCGGAAAAAAAAAAAAAAACACTTGGGGTTTGTCCCGTCATATCTGGATATATATACCTTTGGCAATATCTCCCCTGTCTGCACCGGGAACTCCCTCGAAAATCAGCCACGAGGCCACGGGTAAAAAGTTGCTTGGTAACACACCCCGCTTCGAGAGCACCTTCAGTACCTGTACAGGAAGTGGAAACAGAAATGAAAAGGTCGAAACTCTGCAGCGAAATGAACATGTCGCCTGAAAAGGGACCATTTTGAAAGGAAACTTTAACATCTTACGCTGCATCAATTTTCAACAAATGTGTTAGTTTTTCAAGGGGATAGTGCGATCACCTCCACATCGCCAGCTAATTTCAGGCTTTAGATTCTGGAGCCGAAGGGTTGCCAACTGACCGCAATGGCTGCCTTTTGTTGAAGCATCCAACAAAAAATCCCGCACAAAAGATGGGAAAAAAGGTCGGCATTTCTTGTGCGGATTCAAGCCCAATGAAATTGAGACCAAACAAACCCCCAAGTGATTCACCCATCTGAACCCATCAATCCATCTCCGCAAAAATTCCAAGAATCAACTCCCAAAATAGCTCTCTCCAACCAACCCGCGGAAACAAACGGCGCCTCTGGCAGATCGACTCTCCAAAAAAGCGGTTTATCCATGCGACAGCTCCCAAAGCTTCCGGTGGAAGTGGGAGCCTCCACGTCAATGACTTCCGAGTCACGTCGAACCAAGGCTTTGGCACGACTCCGTTCCTCTACCTGAAGGGATCAAAGGGCGATGTTTTAACGATGACATCGGAGTGAGGAGACTATTTATTTAATGACAAAGAATATGAAAGTGTTGGGTTCAATAGTCACACGGGCTGCCTATAAAAGCACACCCAAAATCTTCATCGAAAAACATCGCCATTGTTTGATCTGTTAATACTCACAGTATCTGACGGATGGGGTTTTGGTCAAGTCCCTCCTGTAAGCGATCCGCTTCTGCAGCACGGGAGCATTCTTCTAGCCAATACCTCGACTTGTAAGGAAGAAATGCAGTGGCAGTGAGGGATCAAACTTCTTCAGTGGCAGTCTATGCCACATCAATATGGATAGAGTACAGTGGAATCCGTCGATGTCTCATAGTGGATTGGTAAAAATAGGCGTAAAATACCATGGTTCTCAACCAAAAAAAACGATGCACTTTTTTGCGTTTGCCGAGACACTCATCTGCCATTCTGGGGCGTTTCACCTCTACTTCGGCACTTTCACTGCAAGGCCGTTTGGGTGTCACGTCTGCCATGTCTGGCTGCGGTTCACCTGGAGGAGTTGCATCAAGGTCAGTCGCTCTAGTGGCTCCAATTGTTGATCCCGCTAAGATGTCTTGAAGGATGGCGAGCAGTGAGCTGGTTGCCTCTTCCACTTGCCCTTCCTGGAGGTCCCAATGGCATGATAGGAACCCCTGAAGGGATGGAGAGGATGAAGATGGACGAAACTGATTTTTTATTCACTGTTCACCTGATCTTTCTGAAAATTTTAAGTCAAGATTATTGGTTGGGATATCAAACAACATCAGTACCCATGTGCATGCTCATCCCCAATGAAGGAAAACCCTCTGTATTCCATTTCCCTTCCGACACACAACAAACCACCATAAATGCCTATCTTTCCAAACAAAACATTCTCGTCCTTTGAATGATGTCCCGTCGGTGGAAAAAAAAAACATCAATGAGTGTTGAATATCCTCAAACAAGAGACACACAAAGATATGCGTCTAAATTGGGAAACAAAAAGAAAAGTCTTACTTACGAGCAATACGAATCAAAGAAAATGAGATGTCAATAATTTTATCCGATAACCCCAATCCTGAGCCAGTTCCATGCTGCGCTTCACATCTTCTCGGGCCAACAAGAGCTCCAAAACCTCCTCCTGAAGCAAGAGAGCCACATGTGCCATGGTCGATCAACTCCCTATATTGGGGATGGTCATTCCACCCTTTAATAAGAAATCCTTATAATGGGTATATAAACCCGTACTATTGGGTTGTAAATCCCCAGACACTTCCTGGCATAAATTATATAGTCAACTGTGTCAAGTTCTTGATGGGTTCGATCCACTTAGAACAGCCCTAAATGATCGAAGTTGCTTTCAAACTTGGCTAAAGAGTTTTCAATGTGTCTTTCTTCCGCAAAGTTCAGAACACTTCGGGGGTTCCCAACTCAAATGTCGCCAGTGCAGTTGAAAGATTTCGCTTGTCCTCAAGTTTCGCGATCATGGGTGATGTCATGGCTGGCTCGTCATGCGCCATGGCAAAACCTATGTCAAAAATATCATCACACACTGTCTTCTGATTGAATCCACCGATTAAGTATCAATTGGCCTCTGTTTTTTCATCATGTTTACCTCAAATGTTTCAGGCTACAAGACAAAACTCCAGCTAGACCTGATGACACAACATCATGCATTGCTCAAACTCAAGCTAATCATGCAACCGCTAACCAATCATGCACCATCTAGTTTACTTAAGATGAGGTGTGGCATTGCAGCTCATTTCCTATGTACATTCATAACATGAAACTTCCAAGTTCCAAGTTCAGGCCGAGGATTTTTTGCTCGGCCGCAGCCCGTGGAGTGGAGTAGTGTCAAATGGCTGCGTTTCCACCCCTTCCAACAATCAATCCAGGGATCTGACAGTGTCTCCTTGGGATGTATATTTTATCGTATGAACCATGAAAATAGGTTTCCTTGTAAATTGTATCTCATCACATCAATTAGAGACGGTCACCGCAGGTACACTCAGTAAATGAAGAGATCTATATACCTGAGTGTTCATAGCCATGTGGTATTGAATCCAATTGGCACGCGAATCCTTAGCATCTATTTTGATGTGAAGATAGAGAGAAGCGCGGAGGTTTGTGGTATGTGTCAACTTTGAGCCTACAATTTACAGTATCCTGCACGTCACCCAAACACTGTACAGTAGGTAAGTGGCAAGCGCTCTGATGGTTCAGAAATCCGGCAAGCACCAGTTGAGGTTGATAGTTTGTCCCATTAAGCACAGGACTTTATAAATCCCAGGTGATGCAGGATTTCTGAACCCTCAACAGTATCTGCGGGACAATCTCCCCCCGCACCCCAAACCTCAGCTTGATCAGATTCTCGGAATCGTTCCACCAACATGTGGACTAACCTGACTGGTGTTTTTGGCAAAGGAGGAGAAACCGGGAAAATCAACATTCGCAACTTGGAAGATGTTGCTAGAGGGTAGTAGGGGCAAAAGAATGTGAAAATGCATGCGGTTGGTATCTATTGGTCATGCTGATACAGCATCATGGTCATGCCTGATGATGGTGATGCAGGATGTCTGATGATGGTGATGCAGGATGTCTGATGGCGGGGCTTGCTCGATGGGTGCTTGATAGTCATGGTGGTGATGGTGGTGATGGCGGTGATGTTGGTGCCAGTGGTGGTGAAAGTAGTACATCCTGGTGGTCATGTTGGTGCTTCTATATATTGCTTGTGGTGACAACCAGTCATCTCCAACATCTTCTTGCTCATGTAAGGAGGACAGGGAAGAGTGGAACAAGAAGAACCATGAGAAATCCGACTGGCCCCATATCCACCACATACCGACCATTTTGCGAACAATCCATCCACTCATGCTATTAATCTCAAAGAATGCTACAAGTCCCATTCAATGCTCCACTGAGAAGCATCTTATTTTGGCTTGGGTGGAGCTTAATACCAAGGTGGGATCAATGCTTCTTGGTGTGTGTTTTCAAGTTTTGGTATCATGCAAAACTTAGAAATTCCTTGATGAGTGCCAATAGAATTACAATATACAAAAGTGAAACGGAACATGGGAAATAGGGAATCACTTCCTATTGTAACATTACCCTATGAAACAACTCCCTTCATGGGCTTCAACTCAGGAGCAGACATGTGTGTGGGCCAGCCACTACGGAAGCTTGCCTTCGAAGCTGGAGCTGGCTGGCAGATACCCAAAAATGCCCCCATTCCCTTGTTGTTGGCCTCCCAATCCACCTGATCATCTGACCTTAGCACAAGTAGCATTTGATTCCTTTTTTGGGGGGAGGTTTCGGTTTGGGAGATCAAATTGCTAATCCAACCAACAGAACCCAAACAAACGGAGATCTAAAACATAAATGATCTAAGACTTCGACAAACCATAGGCCACGAGTATGTCCTCTTCAATCCAAGATGCTTCACAAGGCCTCAAGAACAATCAGTTTTGTCCACATGGAATACCCCTAGTGTTGATGGTTCAGAAATCCTGCACCAGTTGATATGGCAAATATCCCTTTATTTACAAGGTTTCATACATCGCAGGTGGTTTTCTCGCCGGATTTCTGAACCATCAACGTCGTATCAGTCATGCTTGCAGTTCCTACATCTTGACTACTCAAACCCAGTTGCCTCACCATGCACAGAAGCAATCGAAGGGATGCGCGACCGACCTTGGTGCGAAACCCGATCTTTGATGGATCGATCGATCGACAAAAAGACTGCGAATTCGCACCTGACAGGAAGATGACATAGAGAGGTGCTCCAGAATGGCCTGGAGCCAAAGTTTGGGGGATGAAACTTGTAAAATGAGACTCTACCAAAAAGCACAACTGCCATTCGACTTCAACAAAATCAAGAATGGGAATAGCCGCATAGCTAGGCTGCAATACTTCTAAGCAACCAAACTTCCACACCCTCCACGGCCTGTGAAATGCCGTTGGCATACAACCCCTCTAAGACGTTGAAAATGGTGGACTCTTTCACTGCCCTGGCAGCTTTCCAAACGGGAATTTCCCAAGAACCAGGACCATAGCTCCCTGGTTCTAACCAACGCATCCAAAGCTTCACCTTTTCGGGGTAAGATAAGTCCATCCTGAGACGACTTTGTTTGTTGCTTCGATTGACAACAGGTCCAATAATCAAATCATCCAAGAAAAATGCCCAGCTGAAAACCTCTGCATCTGGGAATTTTGGTAACAAACCAAAAAAATGACTCAATTGAATCGATTTTTAAAACAAGAGAGCCTCGAGGCGCGGATATCAAGGTGCAGCAGCTCCTGATGAGTGTTGGTGAAAAATGGTCCAATTTTTTCCGGGGGGGGGGGCAAAGAATCAAGGAAAGGGTTTTTTGGAAATTGAAATGCTCTTGAAAATCATCGTTTCAAAGGATGAAACATGAAAGTTGACTGAAAAAAATACCAAAAATCAATGGGTTTTGTTCTGATTGATGGTTGGGAGTGATTTCAGAGCTTTTTGGGGTCATAAGAGCCTTTATCAGATCAGCGGGCTTACAGATGAGAATCAGCATGTTTGAGTATCAGCAATTAAGTCTCCCCACACCCCAAAAAAAAATACACGAAGCGACCTCGAGGTGCTTTCGCAGGAATCTCGGAAGACACAGGTTGTGTTCCAGCAACCGACTCATTCGGCTGAATTGGCTGGAAGGGATCAACTACCAGAATATACCGTAAGATACTGTAAGTATACAAGACATATCCTATGTATCAAGAGAACTCATCTTTCCGCAAGTCTAATCAAAAGTGAAAATGGTGGTTGGAAAGTATGATATCTTTCCAAATCAGACTCATGGGTGCAACAAGCCTCTTATATACTGTTAAAAATCATGCTGAACTATTCCAAGCGGAGTTGGTTGAGGTCAGTGTGGCCATTAACCCATTGACTATGATCATCTACCCCAATCATACCAAGTAGCAACCAAGAAATCCCAAATTCATAGGATCTGCAGGCCACCTGCACAACAAATCTGGTGCCAGGTTCAATCATCAGATGCATCAAATTTTACAAAACCCCATCCCCATCAGGTTGTGCCAAAAAGTCCAAGGTTTCAATATGGGTGTTTCCAAACATAGGGGGAAAACCCCCAAAATGGATGGTTCATAATGGAAAACCCTATTTTTTAATGGATGATCTGGGGGTACCACCATTTACGGAAACACCCATATGTTTCAACGTTTCTTTCACAACCAAAAATCAACGAAAACCCGGTTGTGAAACACCCCAACACCCAAACACCCGGGCCTCGGCCTCATCGATCCTTGTCCCCTCCAACGGCTTCACCTCAAACCATTGGGGATATTTTGGATCCCCTACCCATTCTCCAGTTGGTGGGGTTTTTCACCCAACCATAACCAACCCATCTGGAAAAATATGGGGGCAAGTCCAACTGGCTTCATCTTTACCAAAAAAAATTAGGGTTGATAATAAAAAACATATTTTGTTTGAAACCACCATCACTCATCACCTAGCATTTACCTTTCTACCTATCTACTCATCCACCACCCTCAAGATCCCAGCTACTCATCCAACTATCAAGTAACCTGTTCCTTCGGAAGTGGCGATTTTCAAGAACCTAATGGACCTTCTATACCAATCCACCACATCCAAGCTAATTTCTGCTCACACGTCGGTTTTTCTCCAGGCCAAGCATGACACCATTCCTGGAGGGTTTTTTGGTGAAACACAGGGGATTGTGGTAAAAATTCACAACTTCACCCGATGACGGGCCATGAAACGGCCCAGTTCCAACGGCCAAACCCTCACCGCGATCGACTGCGGTGAAGTCGTCTTCCCCGCGGCAGTGGAGGCCGCTCGGTGCGGGGCCGCTCGCTGCGGCGGGGTAGAGGCGGCGGTGGCGCGGGTGGGACGTGTCGGTGTGGATCACGGTACCTGGAAGACGGGAGATACGGTGTTGAGGAGAAACGGAGTCCGAACTCCGAACAGTCGAAAGATGTAGATTTCAACTTAGAATTCACTGGGATACAACAAAGTTGGCTTCTCAACTCACTCCAGAATCCAAACATTTACGTCTGAACAGAAAAAGTTGTGTCTCTGCAGGCACAAAGGCTATCCGCTTCTATTTGCGTAAAAATCGCATCCCTAATCTATTGATGAAGCAACTGCTTCAAGCAAATTTCTTGGCTTTTGGGCACTTGATGCGATCCGCTGCATGCCGCACCTACAGAGGCATGTTCGTTTGCCAGGTTCAAAAATGATGCTTAAAGATCCTGGAGAGAAAACCTTGACGCCACCACCACATAGACATAGCTCCTCCCAGAAATGGTGCATAGAAAATGAAAGAAACATATATGCCACGAGGTCCTGCTGCCTCGATACAGTCTATTCTCCATCCCAAAAGCACCCCTTTCTCAACCGTCCCATTGGGCCTCTTCCTCCTGGCATGTACATGGTAAGGGTGGGTACGAGGTGCAGAGGGTCTCATCATTTTTCTATGAGTTTTGCATGCCATGAATGTCTTAGATCATCAAAGGCGAATGCTGCAACCCTCCATGTCGGTGTGTTGAAGGGCCATGTTGCAAAGATTCAATGGAGAGATTCAATAATCCAAACTCAACGAGCGATAAAAAAAAGAAAACCATGCTTTGCTCTTCAAACACTGTCTTTCAGAGATTTTCGGAGGGAATTGGCCAGCTTGAGCAATTGGGCCATTAAATGGGCCTTTCAAAAGTGCTTGAAATGTTTATCGAATTAGTGGTTGAACCAACCCATCTAAACAATATTCGTCAAATAGGATCATTTCCCATTTCCAGGGGTGAAAATAGATAAAATTGAAAAAACCACCACCTGGTTTCTTACAAAACGTGCGCAATCTCCAACAACACACATTCCACGGCCTTGTGGTTCCTGGGCGATCGCCTGAAAAAGGAAGAAAACACACCCATCTGTGGGGAATTTCTGAAGCTAGCTGCTACAGGAAAGTTGGCGGTGCTTGCTTCAAATTTGAAAATGAAAGATATGATTATCTATCCACTATAATCATGATCTTTAGATAGTGACATGATTGACTCTCTGTGAAAAAAATGTCAAAGCTCTATTTCATAGATTTCTTCTGCAGAATTTCTATCAAAAAACTTCAAGCTCATTTCTGGCCAGACATCGTGGTGACCGCCTCCTACGTCTTCTTTCACTCCTTGAACAGGATGGCTTCCTCAGCGGGTGAAGCTTTGGAAGATCTGAGGGTTGAAAACCAGTGAGATCCGTTGAGTAAAATGAAAGCACTCATCTTTGGTACCTGAGATTGATTCGGAAATCCCAAAAAAATGCAGATTACCCCCATTTTTCACTTCCACCATGTCACCATTTCCTTCTGATGCTATGTTTCGGAGTGTTTGTTGCCATACAAAGCATTTGTAGAGGTCAAATGAATTTCTGCCAAGAGACCGAATGGCTTCCTTTGAACGGGAACCTGGCTGTACATCCCAAATGCATGAAATTTCCAAGCATTCATGGCAGTCCCTGATCTAACATCCGTCCATCGCCATCTAGATTCATAATTTAATGTCCCCGCCTGCAGGTACTTTGGCAGGTGCCCGTCTCTCCTGGTTTCAGCAGATCTCAAGCGTTTCATGATTCATCACCTTGAATTTTTGGGAGGACGTTGAACTGGTAGTCTGATCTGATCTACCAGGAAACATCTTCAAAGAAGTAGACAGCAGGGTCAAATCAATGTAAGAATCAACAAAAACTCACAGTTTCACACCTTAGAAGAACAGAACAACACTTCGCTGTTATGCCCCGGTCCTTCTCTGGAAACTCCGCGTGCATGACCTGTTGCCCAATGCACAAACTCAAAGACATCGTTTTTTTCACTGGCTATCCGTACTTGGTACCTTTGTCATTTTTCAAAAGGATGGGGATTTTTGAAGCTTCTCCCAAAAGTCAACAAAACACCAATGATTCATATTTGTTCCACCTTAGAGCCTTAGAAGCAAAATTTCCACGCAATCCGGGAAGATTTGGAATTTACTCCACATCTTTGGAGGCAACAACTTCGACCCAAACGCCCCGAACCTCGGGCACGGGAAATGGCAGAATTTTCACTGCGTTATCTGCGATGCCATGACTATGTCTCCTCGGATCCTGACATTTTCAAACACTTGCTGGATCACAATTCAACTTCAAGACGAAACGGGTTTTGTATTGCTGGTTCTTTACAAGCAACAAAAAAGAGGAAATCAATGGGGATGAGCTGGTTTTTGTTCCAACCAAAAGAGCAACTCATCAAGATGGAAGTGGGGTGCCATTTCGATGGGAAGACATCCATATATTCAAACCTGATCGTTGTACAAAAAGTGTTTGGTTTCAAGTCTCCCATCCCGGGGGGAAGAGTTTCTACCTTAGCGAACTGCTATCCGAATATTTTCCAAACAAACATCAGACCTTCACGCCTGCATCTGCAAGGGGTATATTTTTGATGTCTGAATCTACGTCCTTTCTCACTTTTTTTCCATTTTTGTTTCACCCCAATTAAAAGAATTAACAGGTTTTGTTTCAGAGCCGCCTGTTCGATATCAGGAACTTTGTGTACCTTGGACCGTCGTAAGGTCGTGCTGACGCTGGCTATAGCAAGGTTTATGAATTTCCACAAGACTTGATGGCTAAAGGGTGTAGATTTAAACCAACAAAACGCATGGTGGGAATGTTTCTTGTTGCGCAAAACTGGTTGGGAATCTCAATCCTGCCATGTGCCATCAAGTAAAAGCTATGAAAACAAAACCTTCCTGGAGACAGAAAGTTATTTTTAAAAAAAAGACAGAAAAATAAATGTACATACATACAGATACAGGTATATAAAATGATATGTATCTACATATTGTGTGCTTGTATACACTTCATAAATATCATAACATAAATTCCAGTATAAACCGAGAATTTTGAAAGTCCAAAAGGTTGAGTTCCCCCGGCTGGAGTGGTTAAACGAGCTGCTTCACCTTGAACATCATTGGTCCTACAGCCGCATTGAACATTCAAGCTCAAGAATGATGAGAAACTCTTGACACTTTCAGTAGGAGGTTTGGAAATAGGTGCCCAGCCTATAATGATAGACTGGGACAATGGGTCTTTATCTTGGAGTCTTAGATAAGTTCCCTCGACACTAATTGTGTATAAAGCCTCATTCCTTTCCCTCGATTTCATGTTTCCAATTTTTTTGTGACCAACCAAAAAAACGGCAAATCTTCGACCCCCCGTTACCTCTCTTCAGGTGTAGCAACTTCCCGTTTGGATCGCCTGGATGGAATCTCCAAGGTCAATGTCTGCCGTTTGAAGTTGTTAAACAACCAGACAGGTAGCTACCACGAGCCTGGGTAATTCTGAGCTATATCAACATCTAAGGTAGAAGAAATCGTAGTGATTCATTGGAAGTCAACAAAGTCACAACAGTCACGTGATTGTCGTCAAATCTGATGTTTTTTTGCACTTCTAGTCAGTCTTTCAGTTGGATGGCAGTGCGTAAGCATTGCTGACTGTTGTAGTCGTGGCATTGCAGGCAACACAAGCAATGTTTGAGCCTCTTCCTGCTGACTTTCACCTTCCTTTCTGGTGGTTCCTGTTTTGAGCAAGAGGATCTATGCACAAATGCCCAAATCGTGCTGGGCACAAGGAGTAAGCTCAACCCCTCCTTCACTTCCTTAACTTCCTTAACTTCCTTCACTTCCTTAACTTCCTTCGCTTCTTTTACTTCCTTCACTTCCTTAACTTCCTTCGCTTCTTTTACTTCCTTCGCTTCTTTTACTTCCTTGACTTCCATGACCTTTGCCGCCACTTTGGCACGTCTTAGCGCCAGCTCCCTCTTCAGTGTGGCCACCGACACCGATGGTACGCTTGGGGCTGGTGCCACGGCCACGGCCGGGGCGGCCAGCTCCAGGTACGGGTCGGCCACCAGGGGAGGAGCTGAAGAACTGGAGTCCTCCGAGACACCTGCATCAACAGCCGGGTCCCACAAAAATCTACTTCGGGGTGGTTGATTCAAGTTAAGGAAAAAAACAAAATCCCTTTTGTGTCATGAAGTCAAACTTTAAAAAATGGTGTGTTCTATAATCTATATGCAGAGTAAATCTTTCCCGTTCGGAGACTTTTGAAGTTGCTCCCATTGAAAAGAGCAGCTAGGCAATATACTATGCTAGCAAATAGCAGCAAGCAGCCAGTACAACTCGGAAAAACAAAGCAAAAATTGCTGCGTTTGGAATATATATAAATTGTGCTAAGGATTGCGTCATCTCCATGGGTTTTGGAGAGGTGATTCTGGAAAAATGTCCAAGTCCAAGACGTCAAGAAGTGCAACAAGAAAAGAATAGCCAACTCGAGGTCATTCTGCTCCCATCTTCAGAAAGACCATGCCATCTTGATTCATGCCTCGTTTCTTGGCCTCCTCTTGAATAGCTTTGGTTCGTTCAGCAATCCTGCTCAGGTGTAAAACAAACACAGGTCGCTTGAATTTCCTCTTGACCTCGTACTGACGCAGTCTGGTTTCAGAATTTCAGGGCTGAACCCCACCAGCTCGCCTCTGCCGAACGTTAGTGCGAAGCCTTGCCTGTCCAGAAGCTTCCGTTGAAAGTCATTACCCATCAAAGCTGGCATTTTGGATGACAAGTTGGTAGCAAATTGATGACATGCCAACAATCTGGCCTACAGTGCTTACAGGGAGTTTCAGATTGATAGATGACTTGAAAAACGAATTGTTGGGACCCATAGGCACTAAAAAACTCAATGTCCCAGGAGCTTTCAAACCAGCCAAACTGCAATCATTAGCTACTGATTTTCCCAACGGCAACAACTCAAAGATTTGAGTGATTTGAGTATCCATTTTGAATAATCTTGAGGGGGGTCCCAACATTCCAAATCGACAAAAGATGACACACCGTTTCAAGTTGAAACCCTGAAAATCACCAGTATAAACTCCAATTTTTGAAAGGAATTCGGGTCACATCACTTTTCCGGTGATTCTATGCATCCCCTGGACAACCAGCCCAAGATGCCTCACTGGACTCTTGGCTGATTTCCGCAAGGCGTTTCTCCTTTCCAAACAGGTTTTTCAAGAAGCTGGAAAGCAACTTGGATGATCATCCGGGCGGTGGAGAAAGATTTTTTGCAAGCCACTACTGAAAACTAGAAACAGCAAGCTGGCCGAGAAATTGCATCTGTTACCACCTGCCCTCAGAACGATTTCAACAGAACTCTCCGCCAATTGAAATGGTAAGTGAACGTGTAGCTCGTGCAGAACCCTGCCTCCTGATCTAGTAGCAATCTGGTAGAGTGGAATGGGTGATTCCGAAAATGGTGATGCTTCAAGTGAAGACCATCGCAAAAAGTTGCAAATGTTCTAGATTTAGATGTTGTTGTTCTGACACACTTCCAAGAGAACCATCCATTAGAAAAAATTGTCCGCACTGAGAGATTTTTTTCACTTTTATCAGCATTTTTTTCAAAAACGCTCCTTCTCACCATTCAAGTTGGTCTTCTTCTCCCTCGCAAGTGCCTGAGGGCTGCTTGCATCCCTACCCCAACCCACCCGCCAATCTCCAGTTGCACCTCACGGCCCGCTGCCAGGGACTGCTGCAATTCAGCTTCCTTCTTGGCATGCAGCGCCGCAAGGCGTCTTGCCTGAAACGCCTGCAACTGGAAAGTCGTCAGCTGGTTCAGCCCATGTTTTCTGATGGATGGTTGGAAATTTTAAATCCAAGATGGAAGACTGTACCTACAGAAACGGTTTGTTACAGGAAGCTTTGATGAACTTTGATCCCGTGAATATTGACACTTCACCGGTGGAAAAAGCTGGTTTCATGCTGGAGAAGCCACAAAAGTTGGGACAAACCCTGCCTCCTCGCGCTTCCGCACACGCCTCATACTCAACAAAAAAAACTTTCCTGGTCATCACCTCAACCATCGAAATGATTCTGCAAAATCTGGTGCTGAATTGCAAAACCTGGATATTCTATAGCCCTTCCAGCATCTCATGTCTAGTGGAAGGATATGGGGATATCCTCGAGCTTGATGTGGTCACATCACGGCCGAAACTGTTCGTCAAACTGCCTTTTTTCGTTGGGACAGAGTGCCATGATTCTCTTGTCTCTTACAAAAACAATCCCACTATTCACTGCATCAACACCAGAGATTTTTCATCATTCTTTGAATCTCGCGGGTGAAGAAGGAAGCCTCCAAATATTTTACATGACACACAAGGGTTGTAAGATTTGACTTGAAGGACATTCCCAAAATTTTGGACCAAGATACTCAGCTTCGTTGCGTTGTGCGAGATTTGGCCGGTGGGCCATAGTGCCGGGGGTCAACATATAGCCTGCATGAGGCCACCAAGTGATTGCAAACGAGATCACTGTTTTTTTGAAAGGGGCCTGCTTAGCTCGTATTACTCCCCCCCGAAATTTAACACAGATAACCAAAAATGATGTTTTTTTGATGTTGTATCTCCTTCCAACTTTGGCATTATTTTGGGTATCCATGTTAGTTTTCGGGGGTGTACATCATCCCCTGAGTCGCAAGAGTCGATCATCAGCATCCTGCACCCACCCACTCCTAGGCCACCCAAAAAGACCTGGAGCAGCATAGGAACCTGAAGCATCTACGAATCAGTTGCAACCCAACTGACAAAACAGGATCATCTTGAAAACAGGCCGTTAGATACACAAAAATTATCAAAAATCCGGGGCATCTGAGTGCTAATTCGAGCCGACCCCGTGACAGGTGGAACGTTCACGATTGTTGGACGTCTGGAAACTTGCCAAAACAAAAAGGGGTACATTTTAACAATGGCCACCGCAATCATGGTGCAATCATACCTATCTTACAAGGTGGGCCCCCTATTAGATATAGATGGAGTTACGACACTTATAAATGGCTTTATAAATGGGTCACTGGGGTCACACGGTGGACTGTTTCCAGCCTCGAGATCCATTCTCCACAGAAACCACACGATCCATGGCAGTGCGGCCCCAGCTACCAAATCAAATCGGCATGGGTAATGCCAAACAAAATGTTTGAAGTTTGGTTTGGTACCTTCACCATTGGAATTTCCATCAAAAGGGTCGTCCTTTGTACCTTCATCATATGGAAAGACCTTCCAAAATTATGCGTGGTTTTCCTACAAGTAGAGAAGAATTTGTTTTGTTTGCTTTCCATGTCTGTTTTTGCGAAAGCAAATGTGGTCTGGTTTTTTTTGTGAAAGCAAAACACATCCAATTCATGGAGACTATTGGAGCTCTTCCAGGTGACCATGTTATGTGGTGACTTTTGGAGGCTCCAAAAAACCCGGAGATGTCATGATGCGTTTTTTTGCAATGCTGCATAGGGCTGGTGTATCTTGGCATTTGATGGTTTACATTTTTATGCTTTTAGAAAAATTCCATAAATCGAAGTCTGTGGTTTTTGTTGATGTGAAAAATCAAAGCTGCAGAGTCAAACAATCTTGCGGAGGATGCTATGTCAAACTTCCATGTCAGATGACTTCAAACATGCTAGCTGCTTGAGTTTGTTGCCCTCTGGAAGACACAAACTGGGGACCAATCGAAGATATTTCATCTTGTGATACTGTTGATGGTTCAGAAATCCTGCACCAGTTGAGGTTGGTAGTTTTTCCCATTATTAAAACAGTGTTTTTAACATCCCAGGTGGGTTTTCGCCGGATTTCTGAACCATGGCAACGTCGTATCCCAGGGAACCCTTCGCCGCATCCCAAGAGCGGGGCAGCGAAGCTACAGTTGCCGAGGACCCGGCGGCGGAACTGCTAAACACACAAGCTGTAGCTGCAAAGGCTGCAAGTACAGCAAACGAAGCCCTTGGAAACTCAGTGTCCAACACAGCACAACAAAGTCCGAGGAATCGAAAGTGGATATAGACGATAGAATCGATAGAATAATCTAAAATACAGTATATATATGTGATTGAATACACTACAATTTTCAAACTCGTTGCCAAATGATAAGGAAGGGCAGCTGGGGTGTTGCTCAGCATACGTAAGAACAACTCGACTTCACCAAAGGCCCAAAAAAAGATAGAAACTGTTTTTGGGTGTGTTTGGTAAACAAATATTTCCAAGAATGGTGGTCTTTCGAAGCAATCTGTTTGTAAAATTTTGCAAGTGCATAAATGTGAATGGATACCACTGATGGTTGGTTACCAGCATGTTCAATTCTTCCCCCAAGGTTTGCCTGCATGGTCCCAGAGAGACTCCACACCCGCGGCCGGAGCACTGGCCAGGAGCGGAAGCTTGACATTTGAAAAAACTGCATCCAGGAGTCTCTTCCATGCTGAACATGTCCAATACGAAAAGGTGTTTGAAGTAAATGTATGTAAATGTATTCGCTCCAAGAACCAATTTTCGTAACACCAATTTGGGACATTTTCGAAAATGTGTTGTTTGACTTCCATTTGTTACGAAAATGTGTTTGAAGTCGCCAAGAACCTTGGAATTACACCTCAAACCTATCAGCACAAGGCCATGTGATATGCCCGTAAGCCGCCTCCATCCCCCGTGCATCGCATGAACAACCGGAAGGTAAACGACCAGTTTCGGTCGATTCGAAAGAGAATTCACTGGAGAATGTTTTCTGTTCACAGAAAATCTGCATCATTGCAAGATTTCATTGACACTTCAATGATCTGCAGCTCTCATGTCAATAACTACGAAAAAGAACCAAAAAGAAACTATGATGTCCTAGTTTCACAAGGATTTAAAAACATGTCTTATGCGCTTCTGTTCAATATCTCAATTCAAATTTCAAGGAAAACAGCTAATTCTGAGCCTGGATTTGAGACGCGGGTCCACAGCTTTGCCAGCAAGATGACAGTTCAGAATCGACTTCAGTCTCAGCATACGGTCCATACATGACCATTGTCAATTGCGTATTAGAAAAACAAACTTTTTGTATCATATTCTGAATGGCCCATAATCCCCTGTGCTTGTTTAAGTGGATAGTATATCTTCCTGGGTTCAGGTTTTTTCTCGTGGCTCAATTCAAGTCCAGACCTGCACTTTACTTGGGAACTTCGATTTACAACGTCGAAATCAACTTTCAATTCTAGGTGTTCCTTAAACAAACAGACAACAAAAATGAGAACTTTCCCACTTTGCAGTGCTACATGATTCATAGGATGCCCCAATGTATGCTATCCATTCTGCCGGAAAAAATCTGAATTTTCACTCCAAGACCCTCCGAACGAAAAACTTCCGGAAGTGCCACCATTCCCTAGCGCATCGGTAGTGGGGGGGGGGGGGGGTTGGTTGGACCTCAGGATCAGCTTGCTCCATCTTTTCCAAGACGAGAGAGGTCATCTTGTTCACCTCAGAAAAAAAAGGGGTCGAAATGTTTGCGACCTTGAAAGAAATTGATTACCCGCAGTTTCCCTTTGTTGATGAGTTTCTAGAAACAAAAAAACTAAAAAGTCAATCAATTGGAAACCACTTTTGTCACAAAACCCATGCTTACAAATTGGAATTGCTGGGCTCAAACAAACCTTTCCTAGGGTTCACTTTTCTTATCGGCCGATTTTGAGAGGTTATTACAAGAAGTCAATTTGCCTGTCAGCAAATATTTGTGGACTGTCTTAACAGGTCCATTTATGTATATTATATACCATCACAGTTTTGTAACATCATGTCTATATCTAATCATATGTTGATTTCTATCCAGCTGCAGGTTCTTACGATTTTGTTGGTACGATCTGCAGACAACCTTCCCAACAAATCTTTGATTGATCCCAAAACCATCGCTATTGATGCCTTTTTGAAGAAACTATCCACCATCAGATTATATAGACAAGTCAATCTCTTTTCTATGCCTGAAGATTGGGATTTCAAACTTCTAAACATCCAAGGTGGATGTTACACCAGTCAGCCACACCCAAGCAAAATAGCCATGCCAATCCTTATCAAACCAATGCTGTCCGAGCCTATCACCTCCAAGGAAAGTGCGTTTGTTTCACCAAGGGCCCCGGACCGTGGGATTCCAAAAGAGTTCACCATCACGAAGCAACATGGGCATGAGATTCGGAATCTGGCGATTTTCAGCGCAAAGGTGTGGAAGGTCAACAAAAATGGAAGGGCAGCATCTATGAGATGTGTAAATATAAAACTGTAAAATCATATGTGTCGGGGTCGAAACTCCTTATATGGGGGGATGATCAGCCCACCTTCAAAAAGGGAACCAATGAAAACCCGAGTTTTAAATCATCTTCGCTCCGTTGAATTCGCCCTGTTCCTTCGCTCCCCGCCCCCGGTGGCACCAGCTGATCTGCGAAGTGGCTAAGCAATTGAGATACACGGTCATCCTCGCCGATTCATCGACCCAAAAAGCAAATTCTCTTCCACAATGGGAACTTCAGCGCTGAACTAAAAAGGCCAGGCAAATTTTCGCAAGTTGGTACGGTGTATCTGCCCGTGGTCATTGGAGTTTGAAGCAAAAATATCTTTACTCAGTAATCATTCCAACTTCACCCACGCACATTTTACTTCACCGGAAGGCCCACGTCAAACGTTGCCCGTGTTCTCTACTGCCAGTTCCCAGTCCTTCCAGAATTGGAGCACGGACTGAAGGGTTTGAGCATTCTGAGACGTAAACAACCTCACCATGTGCCTCGGGTGCACTAGGTTGGAAAAGTTGCCGTGTGCCCTCATTCTCGTCTTCGTCATCCTCAGTCTCGTCCTCATCATAGTCATCATCGCCATCGTCATCATCTTATTCTTCTTCTTCTTCTTCTTCTTCTTCTTCTTCTTCTTCTTCTTCTTCTTNCATCATCATCATCATCATCATCATCATCATCATCATCATCATCATCATCATCATCATCATCATCATCATCATCATCATCATCATCATCCCAAAGAACTTCCAACCCGCTAACTGCCATCAAGATGGATCCAGGTTCCCCCAACATGCAACCCTCAAGGTCCTCCGGCTGCATGACCTTCGTTGCTAGCGGCCGTGAGTAACACTGAAAGAAGTGCTCACGCTATTCCAAACAACCAAAGTGCCTAACAGACCAATTGCAACGATGTCCCATTATGGATCTTAATTTCACTACCACATTATCTTTCCAGTGATTCTTTCCAAGACTCATGAGAAAAGTGAGTCTTAACCTCCTTCAGCACTGCCCCAAGCCCTTCAGGCGTCATATTTTCTTCAGGTTTGGGCACCTTCATGATTTCCGCCAGCTCAGCAATTAGAAGAACTTCTTTTGGAGTGTTTGACCTCAAAGTATTCCATCTCTCATCCTCTCATCCTCTCATCCTCTCATCCATGAGAAAAACAACCATCAATGGGGGAGTCCTATCAGATGGTGGTGCGAGAGACTCTCATTTTGGACAAATGTCACAATGTCCCAAAAGCAGCTAAGTTATGATACTAATACACAAGTCTGAAGGGCATAAGACATGGATTCTTCGAGCTCTATGGGGGTTTTGACGTTGATTTGGTGGCATTTCCTACCCCTGTTTCTGAGAAGCAGGCTCGTGCGCTTGAGGCAAATAGTTGCAAACAGCCTCACCACTAGAGGAAGGGGTGGTCAAGAGTCTTTGGAAGCACTTTTTTGGAATTCTTCAAACCAACTTCAGTGCAAGTAGATGAAAGTGCTCTGGTTCGTGTTTGCTTGCGAGTCTGGATGGGCGGTTTTTGGAACGATCGAATTATTTTCAAAGGAATTCCAGCTCTTTTCGTCCCAAAGCCATCCTGTCGGGCCACCTCCATTGATTTGCAGCTCAAACGCGGTTCCTTCTCCAGGATCAATAGCCTGAGCTGCAAGCTCAGTATTACTTCTACCTCTTTCCACTTATATAAGCATCTTACTCCAAACAGCTAAAAATCAGAAAACCCAATCGCACATTTCTTGATGACACTGAGCAGATCTGATTGGAATCTTTTTGAAGTTGATCAATAGCAAAAGACATGTTTATCGTAGTGACTTCAACCGCCGGTCCGAGGTAGCAACATGCAGTGCACCAACTCCTGGAATCTTCCATGTCACGATGGCAACAACGCAGCAATAAGTTCCCCAAATAATGACAGTGTGTAATATGCAAATATCGCAAAAGTTTTTTACCGCACCTTGTGATACATGGATACCATTGGAGTCTGCCGATCCCAACAAAGCCATTCATTGGGCTTGTGCCTTTGGGTGGCGATTCAACGCAGCAATCTACACCAAGTCTTGAGTCATCGAGGCCATTTGTAGGTATATGTTGGCAAAACTGGGCCAAGTCAAAAGGCGTTATGTAAATGAAAAACCATTAATTAAAAAAGAAAACAGATGTTTGATGATTCCAGAATGGATAATGGCTGTGTGATGCTTCATCACTAGTTGACCAACTCTAGCAATTCTCCATATGAAGCCAAGTCGTTTTATTGGATACACTTATGACTTCTTAAAAGCTTGCCCCTTCTGAGTTACAGGCAAGGGCAGAAGAGTCTCTACCAGAAGCTTCTTTTGCACCTGGTCAGTGCCATCTCCCCAAAAAAATCCCTTCTAAAGTGGTTCGTGTCCAGTGTTCTCCATCTGAAAATCTGGGTTACTTCATTTGTTCTTCTTTCTTCTGCAAAAATCCATCCAAAGTAACAAATGCTGCTAAATGCGCACACACGCCTCTCCCAAAGGCATTTGGAAGCCTCTGATGATAGGTCCCAACACCTGAAGAAGGGAGGAGATATCTGAGAGCCGAATTCGGTTCTCTCCAATATGGGATCACTAACCCCACGAAGGCGTACCTGTAAAAGTGGTGCCAGCGGGGCAGACTTGTGCACAAAGCGTGCGGCAGCCTTCAGTGGCCTGACATTGGGAAAAAATTCAGAGCGAAAAGGGAGGTGAATGAAAGGAATATCTATTCACATACATTGATTGGCTGTTTTCCACAAAATTCATAAGCTTACCTGGTAAGCCAATCGAAATGATTCCAGTCGACCTGCATGCATCTGAGATACCCGTCCAAGGAGTAAGAGGATCAAGTAATACTACCAGTGATACCATAGAAGTTCTTGCTTCAGATTCCATGATCAATTTTTGGGCACAGCAAAGGAAAGAACACCGGACAAAGGGCCCAAGGATTTCAGAAGTCAAGATGCTTGTGCCGAGACAAGCTGCCAAGGAATGGAGCATGAGATGAGAAAACACGCAGCTTCTCTTCCCCTGAAAGGCCTCCCAATGATTCCTCGAAGGTCAGCTCTCCTGGTCACCACTGTGAGACCTACAAATCCTACAAATGATATCGTTTTTTTTGATTGCGAATGATTTGAAACGTTTGCAAGTACCATCATTTCAGAAACCATCGTATAGAGAAACATACACAAGACTCGTATTTTCACGCCTTAGTTGCTGATCATTGAAGCTCACTGACTTGATGCTCTTCTAGCTAAACTTCAGTCATGCACAATACTTCAGAAGCCTCCGCAAATTGGCAATGGAAACATGTGAAGGAAACATAAATAGACAATAATGAACATATAAATACACACAAATTGTTTTTAGGGGTCCCAAACAAATCCCCTCAAGGAACGGGTACTCTTCCCTAAGTCGCGATGGATTATATTCAACAAAAAGTTGGTTTCCTTGACCCCAAGTCCTGCTGGGAAATTTCTCATAGAGCCACAGCAGAATGTCTCTCAGGAAAGGCCATTCCGCCTGGACACCAAGTCGCAAGCAATAGAATCAACTCAATAGTGTTCCTAAAAGTGATAACAAGGAGCCATGCATTGAACTCAGGATCCAAAGCATCACAAGCACATGATTTTGAGAAGCTAAACGAAAGACAATGTCGTGAGTCATGTGTCATTTGGCATTATTCTCACCGCTTCATCGCTACACCATGAGACTGACATGGTGCAGTGCAAGACACCTGCTGAGCACTTCCATCCAGTCGGGATGAGAGGCTCCACATGAGCTCGCCCAACTGTCCAAGACATGGGCTTGCAAGGGTCCATAATCACACTGATATGGCTGGCATTGATTCATCATGGATCGTCAAATTTCAAACAGGAAAGGCTCTGTGTCGCTTTTTTGTCGTTAAGAGAAATGCCATGCAAGAGAGAAATAACCGAAGCAGACCAAAGGGTACCTCAAACATGCACTATTAAATAACGTGTTTCATCCAACTCTACAAGGTGATTTTCAGCATTGAGTGGCTTGATGGGTATGACGTCAATTGGTCAGTTGCCACAAGGTTCGAATTATCCACAGGGACTCCAAGTTTGCAAACCCATGACATCCATGAAATGGAGCAGCGCGTGATACCAGGTGCCTGCTCCTCTGCTTCCGCCACATCAAATTCTGGTGCTCGGACCATGCCCCTTGGCACTCAATACATGACATGGAGTAAGAAATGAGAAATTTGGCATCCAAGTATATAGGAAGATTGTTGTGCGTCTCAAGTGTATGTGCAAAGGTTGATTGTGTACAAATGGTAAGCAACTTCAAGTGTTCTTGAAGCAATTTCCATTGCGGCAGCGGGTCGAAACAAAAACATCTGACCTTTACCCAGACATCATCCCACCAGAAAAGATTTGTGCAGGTCAGAGGTACCAGAAGATCTGCTGCACTTTGATGACATATGGTTGTGACCTTGCATCGGACAGAATGTGATGGTACCCAAAATGCAGTCATCATGAGTGCTCAGCCTCTCGAAATGTACATGAAATGATCGATGTTTTCATATGTGCATTCCTGGTTGACAGAGGATGCCTGGAGGGACCAAAATCTAGCCAATTTCAGTTGTTGGGTCACTGGCTCCACTGTACGCCAAGAACATGCCAAAGACAGCAGCTGAAACAGGCCCCTGTCATGTCTAAACACCAGGGGAGCAGGGAGATAATGGATCGTCCGATCTATCATAGGGTCAAAAAGCACATTCCACGCCACAGTGTCAGACATTCTCAGCCATTAGCAAAAACAAACCCAACTCCAAGTGTGGGCAACGGCTGTTTCTTTCTTCCTGTGTAAATTTCCAGTACTTGCAAAGATATCAAACCTCAAGGAGAAAAGGTAATTCATCATCTTCCAGAAATCCTTCTGTGCGGGGTTTCGGATGAGAGGCATCCGGTTCTGAGTGAGCCAATGAAACATTGAGTTCTGGCGTTTCTGGGGTGAAACTTCGTAGCCCTGGCCCATTGTATCCCCACCTGTAGACCTCTTCATCGAAAGCAAAGTCCCGGAACCTCGGAGGATCTTACAAAGCCAGCCACCTCTATGGTGAGAAAGACGAAACAGCATATGCTCAATGGTTCTATGGATTGAAATGATTTGAAACAAAAAAGACCTCAAAAGATACACCCTCACCACCTGCCGGGAAGTTTCCCTGGGAAGTTTCTCTCTTCGGCTGGGTTTTTGCTGAGGTTTCCCTGCTCACCGCTTTTCACCAAGTTCAGAAGTGCCTCTAAAGGTGAAGCTTCGAGGCTTTGGTTCGTTGACTTCAATTTTTTGTGTTGGTGAAATTGTCAAACCTACAGAACTACATACCTTAGCTGTAGCTCAGCTTCCTTGAAAACCCACAAACGAGCTTAGAGGTTGTATCATGGTGACAAGTTATAGATCCTCTTCAGAAGACTTGTGTAAAGAATTAAAAGGTTTTACAAAGCTGTTACAACTTATAAGCTGTTACAACATTACTTGTATTTTGTAAATAGATACACATCCTTGAGACAAAACACCTCTTCTGGAAGCTTTTCCTAAGTGCCCCACTTGCCTCAACCAAACCCATCCCGAGATCCACACCTTTTGCACCCAACACACCGCTGTGATTCGGTCAAGGCATCGGGGAAATTGAAATTGCTGAACACGTCAGCGGTCACGGCGTAAGGATGTCCCATTGAAACATGCATCTGTAAAAGTGTACTACTGCACAAGTATAGATCTATAGATGTCCGAAGCTTGAAAGCTGGTTAACTGATTTTTGTCGATAGACCGATCATCTTTGATGCGTTTTTATCTGGGACAGGGGCAGATGTGCCGAAAATTCTGTGAAAGCCCTTGATGTCAAGCACATCAAGAACCTTCGAAGGCAAAAAGCTCTAAGGCTATCTGCTTTAAGCAGTTGCTCGCAAGCCATCTGTGGCAAGGGAAGCAGCTCCTGTGCGACCCCGGAAGAGTATGATGCGTATGATGGACCTTCTAATGGAGATGATATAAGATTTTAGCATAAAGCAAAATTCATAGGAAAGCAAAATTCATAGGACAGCAACGTCAATCCATCTCAACTAAAGGTCAATCTTACCACCAGTCACAGATTTTTTTTCCTGCAAATATCATTCCAGGCAGCATCAAAGATCCATCTGATTGGGCGCCATCTTCTTTGGAAAGCACGATCGCGCCATGACCTCAATTGACAACCACCTCTTGTGGCACCTGAACAATCTCCTTGTCATCAAAGCCTGCCCAGTTGCAGCTCGTATTTCAAACAAGTTGCGGATGACTGAACTGTTAATCATTTCGTTTTTTTCCACAAAGATATCAGAAACAGTTGAGAGTTTCGGCAAAAAATTGGATCATCAGTACCGTCCATTTCTCTCAGCCCAAAGACCCAGCCTAGACTTCGACTCTTTGCGATGAGAGCTTGCAACTTGTTCTCTTCTATGGATGGAGTGCGCGCCATGATCCACAAATACCGTCTGTCTGGCACTCCAATGATGCAGGTGGAATAATCCTGGCCCAGCATTGATCACAACTGGTTGGTTCATGGCTTATTGGGAAAAATATAAAACGGTTGAGGTGTCATGAAGACTTTTTGGAGGAAATGCTGCAAAAATGGTGGAGTGAAAGGTGGGTGAAGTTGCTTCTCCCGTGATTCACCGACAAAACCCATGGCCTCTGCGCAGTCGACAATCAAGTATGCAAGACGCAAAGGAATGAAGACTCCTTCCAGTTTAGTACAAGTCACTGCATGTCGTTTTTCATGTCATGGGATGACTGGGATTGGGGACGGTGGCATGTGGCATCTGGTAGAAAAATAACAAGAATTGTCTTTATTTGTATTGGATTTCCCCTTCAAAGACCATGGAAGAATATCCCAAGATCTTACTCTTTCCTGCACACCAACGTTGAAACAGCAAAGCAAATGTCCAAGCAAAAAAATGCTGCGAACACAAAATCTGAGATTCACAAGGACATTGCCACCCACAAACCCACAAAATTCATCGCCTATCTTTGGTGAGATGGCCCATTGCGTGCCGGCATCATTCACTACCTGGCCGTCAACTCAACCAGAGTTGATTCCTGATCAAACCCTTCTCGGCAAACCATCAGGAGTTGGTGCAATCACTCCACCTCCGCTTTCTGTTGCAGCAACTTGCTGGAGGATCCCTGGCAATTTTCAGCGAAACCGACAAGGCACAAGTTTCACCAAAGCCAAAAAGGTATCACAAAAACCGTCCACTAACTAGCAAATTTCCCAAAAGGTAGAAATTTGCTAGATGGCTTTAGCCTCTGGCATAGCAAAGTTAGGAATGAGATGGTCCACTTATATGGAGTTCCACCCCTTGGATTTCCACCCCTTGCCTGCTGGTAAGTGAAATCCACCAGCACGGTCTTTCCTGTCGCAAAGTAGAGGATGGTAGGGCCCAGTGAAGAAAGAATTAATTCCTACAGAAAGGTATATAAATTCTTCCAGTGGAAGTCAAGGCTCCTGGCTATTTGTATCTAAATATTCAGAAGGATAGTAGAACGACATCTCAGTGATTTTCATCTCAGTCACCATGGCAATTACAGCAGGGGAACACAAGTCCCCTTCCAGTTCTCATGATACTTGGCTGCTTGGGTCTCTTGTCCATCACAAAATCACCCTCCTATTGGGGTTCAAGTAATTTTATTCAAACTCCTTTGGGGCATGGGATGTGGTGGGAAGGCCTTGGAGCATCTAGAAGGCAAAAAGGAAAGTATCCCGTATCTCGATCAAGGAGGGTCAGTATGCTTGATGCGGTGTTTTTTGTTTACCCACTGCCTGTTTCATCGAGGCTGTAGTTCTCGATGTTGTTGCTGGTTCCCTTGTCAAAGAATGTGGGGATATTCGCGATAACCTGCCACAAGGCTGACAATTGAACCACCTGTTACTTGTCTGCTGGAATCCAGTTCAAACCCAACCACTCTAGCTGTGAGATGCTAGGAAAATGATTTGAAATCGGTTGAATCTCAACAGTTCTAGCCGCCAGGACACATACCATTTGCCCATAAACTTTGGCACTTCCTGAGCAAAATTGGGCTTTGACATCCCATGACCCACAAATCTGCACCACAAGACTCAGCTGCAAAAAGTGGACATGAATTTGATGCAAAATTTGCGTATTACTTTCCGTGCTTTTCAGTATACAATCCTTTAGTCTTAGCTGTTTTAAAACTCCCTGGATGCGCCCGGGATGCAATTTTCCTTTCCATGGCTTTCAAAGGCTTTGCGGCGATTTGAGTAGCACTGTCGCGTCGACCATTGGCCCAGTCCTATGGATGTTTCTGGACGACGTCAAGTGTGGATGTCACTGACCTGAGGTATGAACAAATTGAAAACGAACTGGCCCCAAAATTGCCAGCAAAAGCTATGAATAGAAATGGAAACCATTCCTAAAATGTCTGTTGATACATGCACATTTTCGGGGCTACCTTACAATCTGGAAAGATCCATAGAAATAAAACTCCGATTCCCGCATCTCCTCCAACAGCCGCATCATGTCAGCAACTTCCCCTGGTGAGTTCTTGGTTGCTGAGCCCTCCGTGAAAAACGGTCCTGCTGAGTCAAGCAAAAAAAGGTGAGACTTACATGGAAAAAGGCTACAAAGAAACTTGGTCTCCAGCGAAAAGTCCAACCACAATCTCAAACTTTGGATTGCTTGCCCAAAACGCTTGGAATGTTTGTCTACCTACAAGCAACTATTTCAAACACTTTTGGACCTGATAGCATCCCTTTTTTGTTGCTACCAGTCGTCCTGCCATGTGCTTCACTTGCGGTTCGCGGTCCAAGTAAAATGCACCAGATTCTAATTTGGCCGCCTCTGCCACCAGCAACCTTGGCTGAGTCTTCATAAATCCCAACCCCTTTTCCTGCAACCTCTTTATGTGAATCTTGCCCCTAGCAAAAAACCTCTGGCAAATGCAAAGTACACGAGCCACGAAAAAAAAACACTTACATTCCATACAGGTTGTCTACTAGGGATCCTTACAATGGCTTATTATGATCCCCACATAACTGCGGTATTTCATCCCCAAAAAAACACCAGGCCCTTTTTTCATTGCTCATATGGCTAACAACTGGTGCAAGGCGGATTTCTGGTTGCCATCAACAGGAGCTAAACCTGCCCGCAAACTCGCCAAGTGGCCAAATGATGCCTTCTGCACCTTGCCACAAGTTCCGGAGAGGTTGAAGGTAGGACTGGCTGGAACCATACGCGGCATCTACTCCTGGTGTGGATGTCCACCCTGGGTGGCAGCTCACCACTTTCACCTACAAGGTCAAAATAAAAATCCAAGATCTCAACCAAAAGAAATGGAGCTTCAAAATTACTGCTTGAAAAAAAAATGACCAAGATGCTTCCAAGCCTCTAGTATCCAATAATCGTCCTTCCCCAATCTTGAGTCACCAAATCCATATTGCCCCTTTCATTTCCCGCTAAGACTTGGCCTTTGGATATGACTTGGCCCACTCTTCACACAGAAGCACTTGTCCCCGCTTCGCATAGGCATAGGCAAACCTGACTTTTCAGAGACCCAACTTTTAGCAACGCTAAAATTGTGTTTCGAAGCAACCTGTACTCAATCAAACAGCCATTCAGTGCGGAAAAGTATCGAAGAATGCCATCATGAATGGCCTTCCCTGTGTCAATTTCGAATAAAGGATATGATATACATACATACGTCATGTTATCTATATACACTATATATATATATACATATACTGTAAATACAATGTTTGTACAGTATACAAAGAGAGAGAGAGAGAGAGAGAGAGAGAGCACAGAGGGGAGAACATCCAAATTTCCTATCCAACCAGCTCCAATCTTTGTGCAGACTCTGGCACTGACCATCGTACTTGCTGGTCCCTGCCGGGCAGAACACACTCGTAACTCAGGAAGCCCCTCCAATGTTGCAATGTTGTGCTTGTCTTGCAAATAGATCAAGAACTCTCCAAACCCGCAAACCAGACTTGGTTTTATTGCATTAGTATCTGCATCCCATCATGGTTCTTAACCAATCCAGCCTGTCCATGTGGCATCCTCCCACTTCGGAAAGTTGGTGTTGTACATGCCACCACTGCTGACCACGACCTGATCCCACAAAAGTCTGAGACATCGACCTCCACTGCCCATGGAAACCACCTGAAAAAACCCAGCTGTCCAAGGAACCAATCTGGAATTCGCTGTTGCTTCCAGGCATGGCATGGCCAACATGCCCAACAAATAGGTGCCTGGGTTTGCCACGTGTCACAAAACTTCCCCAAACTCGTCACGCAGCCGCGTCCGAGGTTTATTTTAGATCAGTCCTTATGATCTACTGGCTCGAGTTACTCCACCAAACTCCAGTTCATGCTGATCTTTTTGGAAAAGAGATGCACCAGTGAACCACAACAGGTTCCACCCTGCCACCTCTCCCCCACCATATGTCAAGCCCAAACACCAAATAGGAGATGTGCCGCGAAGGTCACTTCTATTTGCTCCGAAGTCAGTGTCTTTGTGTTGGCCAAGGCACCTCAACATCAATTTCTTTTTTTTTAGATGTTTTTTTAGGCAATCGCAATCATGAAAAAGTGGGAAAACTTGCAAACAACAATGACGAGTTTTGAGTTTTCCCTTAGGACCCATGCAGTTGAAGCTTCCACAAAAGCCCCATTTTAAGTAGCGGATCAACCAATCAGCAAACATCCACTCCGTTGGCCTGCATTGCAAACCAGGCCATTCAAGTGGACGCCATCGGTGCCTACACCGTCAGCACATGGGACAACAAGCAGCTTTTTTCTCCCCAAACAGTCCGTTGCCTGGAAGAAAACATACGAATCTTATCACATTCTGCTGGAGAATGTCAACCCTAAACAAATGTAAGGATTGCATACCTGAAATTCAAGCTTTTTCTCTGGATACCCAGTGTATCATTTCTACACCATCCACCATCATTTCCATCACATACCTGAAACCCCAAAACGGTGCCTTCTTTCATGCGGTGTGCACAAAACTCATCCCAACAGCGGCGCACATCGGCCTGAGCTAACAAAATCTGCCGTGCCAAAGACCCACCTGTGTCGTTGGCAAATTTCCAAAACTACCATGGATTTATTCATTTTCAGGCCATCATTCACCTTGGATGTTTGTTGTTCCCATTTCGCTTTTTTACCGCACCTCCAGGCTACAATCTGCCAAGAGCACATGCACACGGCTAGAGGAATCTCCTGGAGACGAAGAAGGTTGCACCAACCAGCGGTGAATCACAACGTCTCCAATGGCCAGCAATTTCAAACAGAACCTCAAAGCATCCGAAAAATAGCAGTAGTAAACACTTGCGGACGTTTAGTATACCAACTCAACCTCAGTTTGTGCACTCCAAAACAACAATCCCCTGGATAAATTCGACCCCCTGATCTGTGTCCTGCTGCAGCAGCTACAATTTCATCTCGAGCTGCCTCTGCGCGCTCCTTGCTACGACACACCATGTAGAGCGTGGCACCTTGGGTGGTCAGGGGAACTCGAAAAAATCGAGATCTGCAACCTTTCACACTTCCAAAACACATCAAAACACCAATCATTTTGTATAATTCACATGACATCCCCCCAAAAAAACAAGGGGGATGTTCTCAACCAAATCCAGCTACCAATCGCAAATTTTGAACCCGCCAGAGCCCTCATTCCATACAAAACAAAGCACCTTTGGTTGCCAAGAACTGTGCGATTTCTTTGCCAATGCCGGAGTTGGCACCGGTCCTAAGTGCCCCCGATCTGGAACATCCTCTCTGTCCAACAGGAAGGCATCAGGAAATACAGGGTACTGATGCCTAAAATGCTTTCCTGTTGGATGCCTAAAATGGGTTTCCATAATTTTACAATGAATTTAGGATCTGGGGATACATGAAGATCAACACTTCAGGGAGAACAACAACTCGGACTTTGGAGTTTTTTCATCCAAATTTTCGGACCACATGAGATGCATGAGGATCCAGGCTTTTAAAAGAGAATGGCCCACTTTGTTCATCTGTCTATCACCCTTTCCTCAGACCACGTCAGATTGAACACCCACGAGCTTTTTCTTCGCTGCTGTCTGTTGTCAGTCTGGATGGCCACTAGTCACATTCAATCAAGTCATCTTCCCAGTCTTCGATGGACATGTCCAATGTTCCACACCTTCAATGCAGCCTTGGCAGTTCTGCGTGAACTCCACCAAGCCACCTGTTTCCAAGGAAGTCACGTCCCGCAAAACACGAAGAACGACTGCCAAGATCAGCTTTTGTAGTCACTTATAGACTTCTTGTGCAGCTTCAGATACAACATTCTCCAGCACCACCTTCAAGACAACTCCATTCAGGGATTTATTTCCTCATCCTCTGACACAGATTCCTCCTCAGGATCTTCCTCAAAGATAGGGAATGGTTCCGGCTCCATAAGAAGGAGCTTGGGACCGTACAGGGCAAACAAAAAGTTCACCTTTTCACCCTCGTCAAAGCGCCGCAAGGCGGTGGCAGTTGCCTTTAAGGTGCTACGGTAGGGCTTCGAATCAAAAGTCCTGGGGATCACAGCAGCTAGATGCATGGCATATCCCTTCCATTTTTAAAAAAAAAGGCAAAGATCTTTACAAAAGTAATCAAAAGAATACAAAGCAGGCAATATAGAGGCATCAAAAATACCAAAGTTACATCAGCACAAGACAATATCATCACCGAGGATCTCCGCCCGGAGAGCATCTTCCAAGATAAAATCACCATCAGAATCATCTGGAGGTCTCAAAGTCGAGGGAAGAGGTTCCATCTTCAGTTCTTCCCTCAGATCTCCTTCATTCACTGTCAAGGTCACAGCACCACGGGTCACAGCTTTAGGTTTGCCTTCAAGACGATATAGATCCAAACTGCTCATTTCAACTCCTCCTGTAGCAGTTTGGCAAAAGAGTTTAGGCATTTCTTCGGTGCCATCCCATAGACATCCTACCGATTCAGCCAAGGGGAACATGTAAAACGCCACGCCGTGTTCATGCTCATGTGGCGACTTGAAACGACGCATTTCACATAAGAGCCTAATGTCAATGAAACCCTCTCGGGTTTCTGACATCACATGGCCCAACGAGCAGGTGGCCATGTTGGATTGATAGCCTTGAACATCCCATCTTCTTCGCAGTTCTGCCAAGTGATTGGGGTATCCTGCTCCACAAATGGAGGCTAATATGAACCTTGGAGATGGCAGCCAGTGACGGAGCTTTTTTCCCCACCTGTAAGTTCCATCAGCCCAGTACACGAAAAGGTTGGAAAAAAAACACAAATCCAACAAAAAAAAACACAAGGATAGCACTTCGTGAAATCATCCACTCCCCAAGCCCCTTCTTCCAAGTCGAAGCCACTCACAGGGAGGATCTGCCTTAGCTGTTCTGGCTGCACTGAAAGCATCCACAGCAGCCTTCAGATCTGCCACAGTGTCCAAATGCCACTTTGAAGGCACGCCATCTTTACCACCTGGAAGACCCAAAAAAACGGAAAATGTCCTGATGTTTTTTCCTTGGGAAATACTTGATTCAAACTTTTCAACCTATTTTGCTTGATATAGATTTTAGAGGCGTTTGATAAATGTTATGTAAAGTTAAATATGAATTTCAAACATAGTATAATGATCTATTGTCATATATCTACCTAAAACAAAGCATAAAGAGCATTTGAAGTATCAGACACCATCATCTTGTGCTGCCCAACATTTTGATTCCTGACTTAGCACTATCGAATCATCAAATCCAACTCCCCACCTACTCTTGCCACTTTCACAGAGGGCAAAGAGAGAAGAAGTTGACGCCATAGGGGTAACAGTTCTACACAGCCTTCGAGTTGATCGCATTCAACCCAGCTTTTGCAGTACCACTTCAATAAAGCCACCACCTTGACGAGATCCTACCAAAAGAACAGGTTTTACAATACAAAAAGGCCAGGCACCAAGGGCGTAGGTTGCTGATAATCTATCCATACTGCATCAACTCTCCTTCAGGTCCTTCAATTTAGCATATCTCTATGTAAGATGGTTTACTTCTCAAGTCCAGTTGAAGGACCTAAGGACCATCTTCATTTTAAAAAACACCAAGGTCCCCCTCCTCCATGAAGGTGCGACTTGTTTGTAACAGGGAGAACGCATCACGGCACAACAGCGGACTAGGAACCAACAGCAGCTGTAGCAAGCCTTCCTTGGAGGACACCATGGCGGCAGCGAGCACCGGATATCGAATTCGTCAAGGATGGTCACTGTCACAAACCCAAAAACCTTCACAGTCTGGGCTAAGACTTGGTGTGAAATGTTTCAAGCCATGAGGTCAAATGCTTCAATCTGCAATGTTTACCTGTTTGCCTGAAAAGTTCGAGGCGTGGACAGACTTTAAATGATTCAGATTGACCTCAGACCCCCCAGGGTAGAAACCACCTAATGACTTTCATCTACAATGTATAACCTTCAACACCTATTTTGTACAAATATATGTAGGTCCTCATGAAAGCTGATCACACAAGAAATTGAAAAGCCAGTCCGTGAGATGATTGCAAGAATCTGGGCGTTCCACCGCATCAGTCCAAATGAAATAAGTTCAGGTTTCAATATAACTTTCCCGTCGGATCTCTTTTTGACCCTGGACCTGTGATGAGTATAACAGTGCCACCCTAAGGAAGGAAAGGCTGGTTATGTTTCTCTTTGTGGCTAGGGCAGTTTCGGCAGAGAAGCTTTTCAGTGAGTCTGGGGTATTCTGCTACTTTGTTGAGGCAAAGTGTCACATCCTGAAACTGTTACGCAGCACTTTCCACAACACAGTCAACTGATAAACTGCCAAGCCACACGATGAAGACTTGTCCCTTGAGATCCAGCTCTGTAGTCAACAAGTCCTTAGACATATCCAACCTTTTACTGCCATAGAAGAAGTTCAAGAGGAAGGGACCTCTTGTTTTATCTGTGAAGCAAGCAAATGATTAGAACCATTTCGCTGAGCTCCAGTCCGGCTGGGCATAATTTGCCTTGTGCATCTCCCATCCGCTGCTGGTGAAGTGCCGCTTGCCATAGAGGAAAAACTGGTTGCGGCAGCGATGTTCAGGCAAGACGAGGAAGCCATGATTCTATGATGTTTTCAGGGCCGAAAAAGTGGTCAATCTCGCACGAAACTATTATAGGCGGATTGCCACTCAAAGTGTGAAAGAATCAGACTCCAACAATGCCTCTCCTGATCTATATAGAACTGTCTGAACTTCAAGAGAAAAACAAACCGAAATAATTCACCAAAAAAATGAGACACCAGCCAACCGGTTCAACTAGCATCAAATTTCTGCATCTACACATGATCAGAACAATAATAGCATGAATTCGGATGCATGAAATTCTGCAAACCCTGTCGCTTGCAGTCACCTCCATTCCCTCCGTTACCTGCGTAGTTGCCGCAAACTGTCCGAAACCCATGGCTGCGTTGGAAGTTTTCCCACACTTCCAAGTTGATTTCAGTTCACTGAAAGCCAAAACACTTATTGCACAACTCCGGTTTGTGCCGACTTCTTTCGGGTTTTGGCTACTTCAAATGTCTTGCAACTCATCGACCTGTCTTCATATGGTTCACCCCCCTCTCCCACCTCGAAATCACCTGCAACTCGATCTGGAGTTCCCTGATAAAAATGCGCGGGAACTTTTCAGGCAAATGAAAATCTGAAGAATCATGGATGATTTCATGAAACACCAAAAAAAAAGAAAACATGATTGCCGAACAGCAGTACCACAATTTCTGCCACAATTTCTGCAAGCTCAACCGGTTTTTCACCAGCCTTGTTACTGCGAATGCGTTGAATATACTGGATTGGCTCCATGACCCGCGGCAGCAGTGCGACTCCGTTTTGCTTGTGGGTTCTTTTCCAGTAGGCTGTCAGATTGCCACAAATAAAATGATGCAAAACAGTGTGCAAACAACTATGGTTTAACCATGATGGTTTAGTGTTTTGTGAAAGAGAAACTCGAAAAAAAACCATTTGCAAATTACCAAACTGTATCACTCAAAGTATCTGATAAGTGATAGTTCCATACACTCTTGACCTTGCTCACGGTTGAATCATTTTTGCCAAGGTTTCTGTCATACTCAAGTTTTGAACCAGCCATGGAAGAATAGCATTGTTCGAGTCTCAAAAAAATGTCAAACAACGATAACCCGAATGTGCAGAATGTGTTTCGGTAGCATCATTGTTGCTCTGATGAATGCAGAAAACAAATTTGACTATCTATAATGCATAGACAATCCACAGCAGTTGATCGTAATGTTGGCAAATTGTTTCGACCCGTTGGTAAAAACACAAACGAACAATTTGAACATGCTGGAACCAAGTAACAACGGGGCAATGTAAAAATTTGCTACACTCAACTCATCCTGTTCCAGCTGATGAATCAAGCTATCGTATGATGAATGGCCACAATAGACCGCATTTTTTTTTTCAGTTCTTCGAGTGTTTCATTCACAGTGCTCCATTTAAAAAGATCAGATCCTTCTTCAAACTGACTTAATATGATCAACATGATCCCAAAACAGCCAAAACATAAAGAAACAACAGTAAGACGAACCAAAACAGAAACCAACAACAAATGACAAATAACACATTGTACATGTTTATCCAACATTTGATGACCATATTTGCCATGCAAAGAAAAGAGGTGTAAAGCATGCATGCGAAAGGCCAGGTTTTCAGACAGTGGTGATCCTCCTTCTGAAGATTACCATGTTGGCTGAATGATTTTTTCGTTTACGTGGATGATTGACGTTACAAGTAGTCAGCTCGACTGGTTCACTTGGAATCATCCCTTTGCCTTGGCATTGCTTTAGAAGCAGATGCACGTTGTGGCAACATTGTTTTCTAATTTGGTTCGTAACATGGTCATTCTCCGCGGCATGTGGCAACATGGCTGTGATCATAGCTAGAGTGTTTGCTGTCAGCGAGTCTGGATGATTACTTTTCTGGTCGCTTTCTTGCTTTCCCACTTGGCCGCGTTTTTTGCAGATTGCTTAATTTTTGGTCGGGGTGTCTTCCTAACAACCCTTAAATTTTGATCATGTTTTTTTAACCGTGTCAGACTGAAATCTTAAGATTCATATTCAAAGACCATCTGCCATAAAATAATTATGCACCGGTAATTTTCAAATTGAATATTACGCACAGTGGTGTATGACATTGAACACAACCATTAGATATCATTCCGGGCCCGTCAAGAGCAGTGCCGGTCAGAACATGTGCTGACAAAAATGACTACTTGGGGTTCTCCAGTCTTCAACACCGACAAGACACAAAAACAAACCAAACAACAAGAACACAAAAACAACAAAAACAAACAAAAAAAAACAGCACCACAGGGAAAAACTTCACAACAAATGGCAGTTGACAAGTGAGACCTCCAGTTAAGCATACTTGCCGTGTTTTCAACTTTCATTGTTTTTTCTCAGTGATTTCAACAAAAAATTTAATTCGTGAAAACACGTTGAAACGACTGCAAAAAGCCGCTCCTATTTGAAATGGAATACAAATGACCTTGCCAGGTCAAACTCTTTTAGCCACCACCGGTGAAATCTCTGATGACAAGAAATAAATGGAGTCGAAGGGCCCGATGTAGGAAATGCATGTAAGCCAATCCAGCTTTGATATGTAGGTGTGGGCGGGTGGGCTCGGTTAAAGCGGCAGAAGCGGGCAATTGCTTGAGCAAGGGCCACGGTGCGTCTACCGTCGATGGGTGTATTCCTTACTACCTTTGGCGCTGGAATGCATTGTTTTGCCCTTTTTTCTCATCACTACCGAGATCAAACCCATTCTGACGATGAGAACTTGAATTCTGGTGTGTGACTACGGAGGTTGGCCACTACCATCTCTCCACCTCGCTGTGCTCCTTCCTCTTAATCGTAAATCTGCAATTGTCTGGAATCTGAATTCCTGTCATCATGTCATGACACTTTGATTACAAGTAAACTGCATCGTCAAACTGGGCAAATCAAGACCTCTCCTTGAAATGAAAGGCACATGATCTTGCCACCCCTTGAATTTTTTTTCTGTTGTCTGATTGCTGCATGGCGCAAAGTCTCCGTTGTCCGGGCGGTCGCCCTTTACTTGCCACCCCTTGAAAAAATCACATGCAGTTTGGAGAATGACAACATCACACCCAATCGTCCAACAAATCATTTGGTTTTCATCAGATCCTTCGGACAAATTCAGTCAGTGATGCTGAGAGTATGTGCCGGTCGACCAAATTGAGGTATGCGTAAAGTGCAGGAACTTCCAAGGCAAGATATTTGCACAACAAACATTTTTTTCCCCGAAAGACGTTTCGTCACAGAGTTTTTCTAAAGATTGTTGGCGTATAAGCATCAACTCAATACGTATCCCACCAATATGTATGCCTTCATGCGTATCCCACCTCAGTACGTATCCATTCAATACGTATCCATTCAATAGGTATCCCTTCAAAAAGTCTGCATCAGCAAAAAATGGCAAGGTATATGAATTCCAAAACATACATCAGTTATCACTGCGAGACGCAAGTTCATACGTATCCATATCATGCGTATCCATTCAAAACCTATCCATTGTACGTATCCTTCAGAAAGTATGCATCAGCAGGAATGACAATGTATATGAATGCAAAACATTCATCAGACGTATCCATGCAATACGCAAGTTCGTATGTATCCATTCCATGTGTATCCATTCAAACGTATCCATTCAATACGTGTCCCTTCAAAAAGTATGCATCAGCAGGAATGGCAATGTAGGTAAGAACACCGTGCATATCATTGCATTAGCAGGAATGCCAATGAGTATGAATACCATCACATGCATTTCATCCCATTGCTATTCGGCGGGAATGGCAACAAGACTAACATTTCCTTTTGTGAAAACCACGTAAGAGAGTTACGGACCTTTTTCACTTGGCGTTCTTGAGCCAACGAATCCACACGGTCAGTGTGCTGAGTGAAAAGCAACACGAAGTACGCAGTACAAGCTAGAGTCTAAACTGACTCTTCCAAACAGTTCTCAAATGTTCTAAAACGGTGGCTGTCTTCTGAATAAAAACAAAGCAAACAAAGAAACACCAGGTCAGCACTCCCTAATACCATCATCAGAGAGAACTACACCTCTAGAACTTAACTTTCACATCCTTTCTTGTAGTTCGGCTGGACATGAAATCACACACAATCATGACATCTGAATGTGCGCTCTCCAACTAACAGGCATCCGGTAGATCGCCTTGGGTATGTTCCGGGCTGAGCGCCCTTCAGGCAGCTAAACAAGAGTTATAAGAGACGCTATGGCCATCACCACAAAATGATGTAGTTTTTCTTTTTGATCAATGCTGCGCTCGTCATAACAACTGTGGCAGTCACGTAACTGTGCTAAAATAGTCATCGGTAGACAACTCGATCGCAATGATTGGTCAACAATAAGAACAAGCACCACAAACACCAGCAAAACAAAACCCAACAAGCAAACAAAAGAACCCACCAGTGCTGACCAATCAATGAAAGGTGAAACAGGTGAAACGGGCTCACGCTCTCACTACCTGGTGCACAAAACTCTTAACCCCGGCTCTCACAACCTCTTCAGCAGCATGTAAAAGATGCCAGACTTCCATAATGGATCTATACATTGAAACCCACAAAGGACCAGCAATGTATCGAAGCTGTCTCCCAAGCAGTAGCGATGCGAACACGTTGGGGCTCAGAAGCATCTTAACAATATGTGCCTGACCCCAAGCACACCAGTTCCATACTGGTAAGCAGACAAGCATTGCAGCCCTCTGCAAGTAACTGGGCCATCAGACAAGGTGACCAAATACCTTTCACCCGCAGGTGGAAGGAAGACCCTGACGTAGCACCACGCTACGCACACGCAGCATGGAGGAGAAATTACTTGTTCATCATCACAAAATGATGTAGTACATCAAGCAAAAAGCAATAAAAACAGGCCAAGAAACCTCCACCAAAAGGTTCCACAACTGCACGAGAAAGAGCGAAGGGCAACGGTGAAAACACTCGGAGGAAAGCACCTAATCCAGAGAGTGACATGAGCAAGAAAACAAGAAGAGAGCGTTAGTGAAATCCCAAACAAATTAAATTTAGTGGTGACCAGTGTGTTTTTTTTGCTGGGAGCTGCTTGGGTTGATCCCGGGCGGAGCGCCCTTCAGTCAGCTGAACAGAGGTGTTAAAGACGCTGTGTCTGCAACAACCAAAAGAGATGTTTAACATCGATAAATTATGCAAAAACGTGCAGTAGGCCACAAGTACCGAAGTACTCACAAAGTCAAACAAACTTGCAACAAAGGAGTCATGATAATACACAGAAAAAGGCTCCAGAGAATCCCAAGGAAAGCAACAATGCCATAAGGCAAGATGCAACCGCAAGAGGAGGGCTTTGGTGAAACCCGGAAGCACCTATGCCAGAGTGGGAAGTGGGGACCAAAGGAAGAGGGCTTTGGTGAAACCCGAAGGAAGCACCTATGCCGGAGCCAGAAGTGATCATCGGACACCAGGAACGATGTTTTGAACATATTATCTAGTTAGTGGCCATTAAAAAAGGGTTTCATAGAGAAACCCAACTTACGCCAGAGAAGAAGTGCGAGGAAAACCCTCGAGCAATTCCAATCTCGCAGGTGAAACGTGGTGAAACGTGAAACTACACCCACCTCAGATTCCGCTCAGTTTATCTTGTTAGTGGTGACCAGTGTGGATCAGGTGTCTCTCAGGGAACAAAAAACACTAAAGTCCGGTGATGCAATCCCATCAAGCAGCCATCAAGCATAGAAAAGTAGCAGATGAAAAAGGGAAGAGTTTATCTTGGATGCTTGGAAATGGAACATTCGGAGCTTTCTGATGCGGTTGAGCTTTTCGTTTCTAGAGGTTTTTTGTGAGCGAAAGCTGGTTTTGGTTTCTGAGAACTGTTTTTTTTTCCCTCTCCGGGTCCCTTCATTTCCAAACCTCAAAGAAAGAAGAGCGGAGAAGAGTCCGACAAGACAATGTAGTGAAGCAGCCGGTGACCCAGGCGTCGGCGGTACCCGGAACCGGTAGTATAGGCGGCACATAGGAAAGGCGACGGAAGATCATAGGCAGCGCAGGGCGAATAGGCTCACGACATGGCTGCGAAGGACTACTTTGGGTCATAAGGTCTAAAAAGAAATCAAGCAGGGCAGAAAGGGGAGAGAGGAGGGGGGAGAGGACCGGAGGAGGATCAGATAGTACGTAGAATGGCGAGAAGGAAAGAGAAAAATACACAGCGGCTGTCTATTCTCTCCAAAACAAAAACAAACAAACACCAGGTCAGCACTCCCTAACTCATCATCAAGAAGGACGCTGCTCACTTGCTAGACATTTGAAAGTGTTCTGAAAGAACTGAATCCCCTTTTTTTTTTGCTGGCAGCTGCTTGGGTATGTCCCGGGCGGAGCGCCTTTCAGTCAGCTAAGCATTGGTGGTACGGACGCAATGGCCATAATCAAAAGTTGAAAGAACTGAATCCCCGTGTTCTGAAGCCCTTTCCGGGGTGGTACACCATTTTGGGTGCCGCCTTGCTTGCCTTCATCAAGGAAACAGCTTTCTCGGCCTCCAAGTGATGACAGGACGTGCGCGTAGATGTGGCAGTTTGTCTGGGGAACATATGCACCAACAAGCTGCTTGCCGTGAAAAAGCTAGGTGTTACACCTCATTGCGATGCAGACAATTCTTTCAGAGAGGTCAGAGATGCTTGGCCTGCAGCCTGCGCCGCTCTTTGCTGAAGAACTGTTCTGAGACCTCCCTGTAAGTGTACCCCGGGTTGTAAAGGTAGGCCACAGGGTTTTCTGCGATAACATGAAGTTGAGCGAGTCATCCGCATCTTGACGGCCTGGCAGCATGATAAGCCTTTCCCCTCGAGCACCCTGCCACGCAGCAGAACACTTTTGCGAAAACGCAAGTGATCCTTGCCGGTGGTTGGCCACCCTGTGGATGGAGGTCAAGTTACGGTGGCGGGTGCTTGCTGACCGAATACACGTCAAAGCCCAAGTCCAAAGAAAAACTCGATGCTCTGCTCTTTGACAGGGCCGCCAGGCGCAACCACACAGACCCGTATGAAGAAAAATCGTATCGTGATGCTGGAATCAAAGAAGTCCAAGCATGGTGGAAGAAATGTAAAGATTGGATGGCATACTTTAAAGAACAAAGTGAACCGTTTGTCTGTAACTTCAAGGATTTGTTGAAGCCGCTATCAGGCAAGGAAGCAGTAGCGCAGTCGGAAGTGGATGCATGGAGAATTGTGCAAAAAGATGGCAGACTAGAGAGGGCACTTATCAACTCAAGCGACGACGTCTGAAGCCAGACGTAAGAGACACGCCTGAGTATCCAAGTGCAGATATAGATACTGTAGGTCACCACTTCTTCGAGACAATGTGCCCCACAGCCTTCGT
>DF240920.1:95070-107666 GCA_000507305.1 Breviolum minutum Mf 1.05b.01 | reverse complement strand
ATTCTTCGACAGCAACAACTTTGAATCTTCAGCCACCGTAAAGGTCCCGGGACCGTTTGCTGTCAGATTCTCTTTTTCAAACCCTCAACGGTCGACCCTCAAAAAACCCCAGGAGCTGAACGAGATTCACGGTGCCTGGTTCGATCCCTCCAATCCGGTGGTGCCGATGAGTGGTGCCAACCTGGGGGGTTTTCGGAAGGGTTTTAGGGGTCCCCGAAAATTTGACCAGAAAATCCAGGGAGAGGTGAAACATCATCATTCCATGAATGGAAGATACATGGATACAGAATGGGAAAGACCAGCGACAAGGACAAAGCACGCCTTTCCACCTCAAGATTTCACGATTTCATGGGAATGTTCCCCCAAAAACTCTGATCTAGGAACTAACCCAGTTGGTTATTCACCAATGAACTAATCACCAGCCAACCAACTTCAGTACTATAACTAAACTAAACCAACTAACCAACCAACAAAACCTGAAAATCAGACACAAAAGGAATCCCGAAAATCCCGCTTTGGAAACCATCATTTTCGTTCAATTTTGACTGACTGACCACCTTTGGTGGGATTGAGCCAAAGCCACGACCTGATGTTATTTTTGTGATACGTTGTACTAATGTTTGATAGGATGCAAACTATTGTTTGTCATTGTTTATTGGATATACTTTAATTTGCATGTACTAGCAACTTTTGGAAATACACTAATTGTTGTGTAAAAACGTTTATTGACATGTGTTTAAGGGTTTTATCACCTATCCTTTTACATGTTCATCATTTCTATTTAAATTTGTAGACGCTTACGGTCTACTTGGGGATATGAGGGTACGACTGCTCTAGTGGTAAGAAGCAACCCAGTATTCCGAGCAAATTTGGGCTGACCTCGGCCGAAAAGTTGGAAACTTACAACATGAAATTAAACATGACTAGGTGGTGGTTTCAAACATTTCGAATCTTCATCCCTCTTTGGGGCAGATTTCCAATGTGACTAATTATATACTATTTTTCAGATGGTTTGGAGAATGATCACCAACCAGGTGACAGTCATTAAAAAGGACATGGCACAGACTGCACTGCCTGCTATTTCACTGCTCCACTCCCCCCAGCGGAAACCTGTGCTGTGACCGCCGGAGCGCCTCCACAGGTGACAATATACGCTTCGGTGTACAACCATCAAAGTATGAATGTTAGTTTGTAGTGCAACTTCGAATCTGCAAGTAAATCGCTGTCGGTTGATGTATTGCATATTGCATATGAGTACATCTAACGATACACTATACAATGCAATAGTATACATTCTATGTGAATTTTCCCCATTCTCCCGGAGAAAAATAGCAAAAACATCCAAAAATGGAATGTCACCTTAAAATATGGCGGAGACCTTCACAGTTCCCGGGAAGGTACGTTGCGAGATGACTTGATGTCTCGCTTGCTAGACGCTTCGACTAACAGCGAGAGTTGGGTGCTGCTTGGGTTGGGAACCCATTGCCCGACTCAAATCCCGGATTTCTCCATAGCCGGACATGTCGGACCCAAAAAGACCCCCAATTTTCTTAGGGATGGAGAGGTGCAAAAAACCCATCAAACAAAGATTTCCTGATAGGATTTGGATGGATTTGGCATTAAAGACTTGGTTTAGTAACGGGAATCACCCCAAAAATGCCCTTAATCCAGCTTTAGGAACTATCCCTATAAGACTCCAGACCCTTCCCGATTTCTCGTCGGATTGATGGTCGTTTCACATCCCATCCCCAGGTCATACGAAAAAACAGGGAAATCCCGGATTCTTAGGACATATCTGGACCCTCGGGGTTGAGCAGTGCTTGCTGAAATTGCATTGTCTTGGAGGGTGCTCTCAAGGTTGGATCCTTTCTACTGAGATTATTCACTACTCAGATCCATCATTTGGTATATGTTTGGATTTTGTAACCAGCCGTCTTAGCCAAATCTAAGTTGGCTTTGGTGATTGTATGGTTGTTGTTCTTGTTCTTGTATTTTTGTTGCTTCAGGACATGTAACGTTTGGACATGTTTGGCAATGACCCCTAGCCCATTGATACTGAAACACTGTCATCACTGTGAGACTTCCAGCGCCACTGTTTTCATTAAGATGCAGATCTCAACGAGGAATCAAACCATGAACGTGTTTGTACCGGGGCGTTTAATTGAAACTCAATGAACACTCACACCCCTGAAGATTAAGATGGAACATAATCATGCAGGTTTGGAAGATTATGTTCCTTTCTAAATAGGTAATTTGTAGGTTCCATGTTAATCTTCCAGGGTGTAATCACCTGAATGTCAAATTGTTTAACAATTAATGTTTATAGCATTTGATACGTTCAATTCAAACGATTTATTACATATTCATCACGTGCAAGTTACAGGTTTTTCACACGTTTTTTGACAAAACAAATCATCCTGGAACATCATAGATCCAAAAGTTGATGTATTGCAAGGGGCATCCCAAAAGGTGAGGGTCCCGGGGGTGAAACAGTGTTGAACACGACAAAATCTATAGATTTTTTTAATGAATTTATGAATTTGAGTCGTTTCCGAAACTGGTTCTGCAGCAGATGACACACATACAGAAAATCTCCGAAAAACCAATGAATCTTGGGATATTTTGCCATCTACTTTGACTTCGAAGGGCGATGTCGATTGACTTACTAAAGGGCGAGGGGCGGTTGAACCTAAAAGTATAAGACCGCACAAGAGTCGCTTGATTCAAAATGTGTTGGGAAGTCATGCAAAATTGCAAATGATGTATTTGTGATGTCATCAAATCCATTCCCATACGATCCATACCCCACATTTTCTTGATTATGTATGATAAATGTATTCAAATATACCAGTCCCATATATGCAAATAGATTTGTCCCATATGAAAATGGATTCGATTCGGCCAATACAAACGGGTTTCGAACCAACAAAAACCCATAGTTCCGAACAGCTCGCTGTTTTCGGATGGTTTTTTTGTTGCGGTTTCCCGAGGCATGGGAAACCAGATGTGATTTGTGCTTAGCAATGGGAACTTCCATGGTATCTTGGAAAAAGTTTAGCAGGTTTTGAGTCGATAGGGTTTTTGTGAAGGTGAGTGACGGTGACTTGACGAAAAAACACATTGGTAGTTTGGGTTGAGGATCTATAGGTCCTAGGTAGTGATTTTCAATTGGTTAGTTACTGTAACTCTCGTTCACTAGTTTTACTCCAAAAAAAGGGACAACAACTGATCCAGTTTGACGAGTTGATTTTTCAAAAGGGTGGAGGAAAACCACTCACTAGATGCTTCAAGTTTCAAGCACAGTGTTCCAAATAGGAAGGGATTAAATAGGACTGGTACAAACCACTGGTAGATGCTATGAATAGTGGAAAGAGATCGAAAGGGTACATGTTTAAACCGATACTTCTTTATTATAACCTTCACCAGGGGAGTGGTAATGATAGGTAATGATAGTTCATGGTTAAGAGATTTTGCTAACCAGTTGAGGTTGGTAGTTTATCCCATCAGAAGGAGAAACTTGAGAATGATAGATTCACAAGCATTCTGAAAGCCCTCACAAATATTCACAGAAGATCAAGTTGCAATGAATTTATGAGAATATCCTTCCAGACATGTGGGTTTGTTATTATATGTCCCTTTTGTAGGGGTGTTCACATTATATAGAGCTTTTACTTCAAACTTAAAAAAGTGGCTTGAAATGATGATACTCAATGCAAAAATCATGTTTTAGCACGTCTGAGTGGTGTTTAAGGGGGGGACGTCCCAAAATTGTCCCTTCAAAAAAATCCCAAAGCCAAAACTCACACAAACCCACCCCCCATCATGTGCCGTTGGAGGTGGGTATGAATTCCGATCGTATGGCCATCTCTGCTGCGCAACGCGCCAAAGCGGGGAAAGCCTTGGGAACCGTCATTGCTTCTCGGTACAAAGGTGTTGGTAGGTTCAAAGGTGATGATGGTGGGACCGTGGGACCGTGGGACCTGGTGCACTTAGGATCTATATATATATATATATACATGGTATTTCTACCTACATGGATACCACCAAAAATCAACCAAACGGTTTGGCAAATACACCAGTCACATGGATCCTATGGTGTGGAAACCTGTAGTCATGCGTACATCTTCATTTTGGTGGATGAAGTACAGATGTTTTTAAAGGTCTCAGCATCTCACTTGGAGATGATTTGATATTGATGATTCATAAATAGAAATAGTTAGACATCCGTAAAAAAACAGAAGAGTAGAAGCCGGCGCTTACCATCAACAAAATCCATTTGAGGGCCCGCGGATCGCCAAAATAAATGTCAAGAGTTTCATCCTGTCCAAAATTGATTTCCCTTAACAACCGGCGAGGTTGCATTGCAACAGACGCAATACGTGTCTTGTCTCAGTTGGAATGGTGTGGGAGAGGTGGTTGTGGTTTGCTTGGGTTGGGTCAGATAGATTGGTTGGATTGGGTTTTGGATATGTTGGTTGTGATTGGGTTGGCTTGGGCGGTTTTGCTCCAAAAGAAGCAATCTTTGGAGTAATATTGATGAGCCTTTCGGGTGATCAGGTACTTGGATGTCCTGATGGAATTTAGGATCAATGGTTAGTAGGGTTATAACCTACCTATACAAGGGGTATATTGGGGTTACAACCCACCGACCCAAACCTTTGATCCTAACTTCCAACGGGACATCCGAGTAGAAACATAGCAAAATGTCGCTGCCAGGACAGTTCCTCCAGTCTACGTATCTTTGCTCCCATCGACCGCGTGATGCAGTTGCTGTCGTCGGAGCTAGATCTCAATATGACGGAAATGGTGGGTATGCCGCAGCCGGTGCTTGATGCAAAGATGCCCGATGTTTATCGCAACCTGGATGAAATATGATGAAACCATATATGTTGGAAATGTGATGTTGATTTTTTTGGGGGGTTGGGGCTGAATTTTTTTGTGCGAAGGTGACTATTGTTTTTTGGGTTCGGTTTCGCTTGTTTTTTCAATGACTTTGTGCCTATGTGTATGTTGCGACTTGTCTTGATCTTTATCCGTCCATGGGTTTGTTTGTTTGGTCACATGATCTGCATTCCGCAGCAAAATGTGTGGATTCATACGGAGAATCATTTTCAGGAGTTTCAGGGGTGGTGCAGTTTGTGAATGTTATGATGTGATGATTTTGGTTGATCCTTTCTGACACGTTTTTCTTTCAATAAAGTCCGCGTTTTGGTAGATTGAGGAAAGCTTTGAGTGGAACTTTTGAAAGAATGTTCCTTTGTGGTGTTGTTTCAATTGCCAGCGAGTTACTGTAGATGTTTTTTTTCCAACCATTCTGAAGCAACAAGTCTTTGTGGTGGGATGTCCCAAGAAGTTAGGATCAATGGCTAGTAACTGGGTTATCATCAGACTTATACATAGGGGTATTTTGGTCTTGTGTCCCAGTAACTGGTAAATGAAGATGTAATCCGGGATCCCCGATCCTAAACATGTATTAATCCTGGTCGTCATTGATACTGGGAAGGGGGCCGGGCCATACCCAACATATTGGGGTTACCAACCATTTACAGCCACCTCTAGGGACATGACGGCTTCGCAAAATGACAAGTTACCGCTCCCCCGAACGTTAACATATCCCCGGGATAGAGGGACCATTTTGAAAAGGAAATGAATCATCTTCATATCATCTTCCAATCATCAAATGTTCAAGGGGATTTGTTAGTTTTCAAATTTCAGGGAGGGTACTTTGAAAATTTATGGGAACAAGAAACTGCCAAGCAGCGATATGATATGCTTTAAAATGTGAAAATGATGCGCTTGAGGATTGTGGAAATCAGATGTCAAAATGACCTGAATGCATGCAGTGTTTGAAGGAACAAAGTTTGAATGAATCACAAAAAATGACAGATTCGATCTCATTTGCCTCGCATTTCCTATATTCCTATATAGATTGTGCTTAGTGGTGGTTAGCTTCGAAATCGTTCATCCGTTTGCCAAATGATCTAGTCGTCATCCAGCCAGCTTTGTGGTATTCTGTGGTTCTGTCGAGATCTTCTCCTCAAGAAACACTCAGTTACAGAAGAATCCGAACTTAGGGAACAACGTAGATATTCTTAGCAAATCTTTGGTTCGTCGTCCCTTATACCGTGCCTTCGCCCCTTCCAAGTTGGTGTTTTTTTTCAATGTAGTGTAAGTCACGAAAAGTTAAACCTTGAGGGTGTGGGACCTAACTTTTGCCTAGTATTTGATTTCAATTTCCAGACATTTTGGAAGAAATGGCAATGTGATGTCGTACAGATTCATCGATCGATCTCCCAAGGTGATCTTCCTTACGACAAGGCGGGACGGGTTGTCGACGTGACTTCACAGCGTTTGCTTCATATGTTCGAATGTTTCCAAACACACGTAAAGAGCAATGGGACGTAAAGGTTCATTGGTGATGAACGTGCATCAAAAGAGGTTACGGTTAAGCCATGGATAAGCCAATAAATGATTCCAACTCGGATCCTTTTTGCCTATCAATCTCTCTACACACTATTGGCTACCTTATGTAAGGGGTGCCACCAGGCAATACAACTCAAGCTCAAGTAGCCCCACATCCAGCTTTGATTCCATGGATATGTGATATGTGTTGATGGTCAGACAGTTGGGTTCAACTTCGATAGCTGATTCTGTGAACGAGTGGCCCCAAAGATTTCCACAACAAAAGCGGGCCCCGAAAAAAATCAATGATTTGCTGAATCAAGACTATAGAAACACTATAGTATCACTGGGATGAACTATCAGGTCTCCGTTGTTGGTTTGAATATGTTGTTTCACCGATTTGCCTTTGTACGGTCATATTTGTGTAGTGCTTATCCATATGCACTTATAGCTGAATTCCTGACTACGGCGTTAAACAGTTTTTAATGGCAAATGGACATCAGGATAGCTCCTGAAAGCAACATGTCAGACTTGCCTGGCCAATTGAAGGAGGTCACTGCCAAGCCAAACAGCTTGCACAACTTGGCCTCCTTACCTCACAACTGGTGATTTTCAAAAAAAATTGGGAGGAAAGCCACATGTTGGACAACATGGCGAAATCATCAGTAAGAGACTGAAGAAACTGGGCATCAAGAAATTGAAGGAGGACGTCCTAGTCAAATGAAGACTGCAGCCTTCTTTTTAATCCATCGCTTGTGAGGCCTGGACAGCAATGTCGACGCAAAGCCTCCATCAACAACATGGCTGACTTGTAGCCATCAATGGTGCAAATTCTTGGAACCAAGAAGCCTGCCATTGCAGTGTTGCTTCATGTGCATTTCACTGTGCATAAGCACCCACTGCCTTGCCCTTGGAGCATCTATGGTTTGGCAGATGACTTTGTTCAGTGCTTTGCCCACACTGATTTTAAGATGTTATTTTGATTTCGGGTTTACAGTACCCTCTCTGAAATCAGCATAGCTCTTGAAACCATGCGATGGCCAAAAAACAGAAAACATATGTCGTGGAGCCAGCATTTTTGAAAGGCTACTTGGAAAGAGTTGGAACACGTGCTGGTTTTATTGGTGGTGGGTTTGTTGAAACCCTACCTGGGGAAATGATCCAATTTGACTACTTTTTGAACTGGTTCCAACCAGCAACTAGCTTTGGGTCCTGTAGTGATGTCAACCAAATGCCTGATATATCCTCATCAAAAAAATCAATGGAATGCCTGCTATTGTATATTGACCCTCCCTGAAACAATCGCCCCTGAGAATTGATGCTTGGTTCAGATGATTCATTTCCTTTCGCGGCAGTTTGGCCCTATTTTCAATGGCAAAATTGTTGTTAGTTTCAAGTTATGTGCAGTTTTCATGGAAGGGTGTATTCTTGGAGATCCCCCTCCCAATACCCTCTACAAAATGGGTGCCCTTGAGGCCCGTACAAAATGATTTTTTGTAAAGAAATATTGGTTTTGTCCCCCGGTGGGGTCGGACACTACCCTTTTTGTAGAGAGGCTGTTTTTTGAACATTTTTGCTAGATTTTGGTCAAATTTAGCCTGTAAAACTTTAGAACCCATTTTGTAGAGAATTTGCTTTGAAAAAAGGACTCATTTTGTAAAGTAGCTTTTTGGGTAGGGAATGGTACCCAAACATCAGGGCCCATTTTGTAGAAGGGTATGTCCTTGGGATGGATCCAGCATTTTGGCAGACCTTCAATTTTGTGACTCCCATTTTGTAGAAAGTTACTGACCCCAATTTTTTTCAAGTCTTTGACTACCTAAGCGAGGAGTTTGTAAAGAATTCTCTTGAATGTACACTTGCAAAATGGAATGCGTATGTCTCTACAAAATATTCTATTCGAAAGAAAATGTTTCTCTACAAAATGGGTGTGCATACACCCGTGGTCTCTACTACATGCGCGTGCATGCCCGTTTGTGTTTTTTCTTTTTCGTGCAGCATCTCAAAACAGGCAAAGCTTTGGTAACACTGATACTGATGATAATAATAATGATAATGATGTTCATTTATGTTTTATGATCTGCAAGTGTGTTTACACGTTAAGGTTTCCTGCTTTCGGATTGAAGTCTCTACAGGATGGGTGTGCATTGCGTATGTGTTGTTTTTGCATTGTTATTCAATATTGTTCCATTAAAATCATCAAATACTGATGAGGATCATGTAGGCATATAATATTCAAAAAAGAAATGGTTTTCTTTAAAAAATGGGTTTGCATGGGGTACATCATACCCTGAAAAGGTTGCAATAATACCATCTAGTATCATCCTGTGAAATTTCCACGGCCTTTTCTCTCCACCCCAATCCTTTCCCATCCTTTCCAATTTTGAAGCAAAAATCTGGACACAATGCGCGTGCGTGGTGTATGTTGTTTCTGCATTGTTAATTCATATTGTTCCATCAAAATCATCGAAATAATAAGAATTATGCAAAGATATTGTTTGAAAAAGAAAGGTTTTCTTTACAAAATGGGTGTGCATACCCCCTTGGTCTCTACAAAATGGGCATGCATGCCCCCATGGTCTTTATTTTCATGTTCATGTTCTTTACTTTTTCGTGGATCGTCTCAAAATACGTAAAGCAGTGGTAGCACTGATGGTGATGATGTTGAGTTATCCCCTATGACCCTATGATCTGCAAGTGTTTCTACACATTAAGGTGTCATGCTTTCGGATTGAAGTCTCTACACAATGGGTGTGCATGGTGTACGTGTTGTTTCTGCATCGTTATTCAACTGTGCTTCACTAAGATCATCAAAAAATCGTGGGAATTATCCAAAAGCATTCTTTTCGAAAAAGAAACGGTCTTCTCTGCAAAATGGGTGCGCATACTCCCTGAGTCTCTAGAAAATGGGTGCGCGCACCTGGGGGTCCCTATTTTCATAATTCCTGGTTCGCCTTCAAAAAGGGTCAACCTTTGGTAACACTGATAGTGACGTTTGATTGCGTTCTATGATCTGCGACCGTTTTTAGACATTGCAGCGCCCTTTTTTCTGGATTGAAGTCTCTACTACACAATGGTTGTTCATGGTGCATATGTTGTTTCTGCATTGTTATTTCATATTGTTCCATCAAAATCATCGAAAATAATAAGAATTAAATATCTGAAGATACTGGTTTAAAAAAAATATTTTCTCTACAAAATGGGTGTGCGTACCCCCCTGGTCTCTGCAAAATGGGCGTGCGTGCCCCCATGGTCTTTATTTTCATGTTCATCTTCTTTTCTTTTTCGCGCAAAGCAGTGGTAGCACTGATGGTGATGATGTTCATTTATGTTCTATGATCTGCAAGCGTGTCTACACGTTAAGGTTTCCTGCTTTCGGATTGAAGTCTCTACAGGATGGGTGTGCATTGCGTATGTGTTGTTTTTGCATTGTTATTCAATATTGTTCCATTAAAATCATCAAATACTGATGAGGATCATGTAGGCATATAATATTCAAAAAAGAAATGGTTTTCTTTAAAAAATGGGTTTGCATGGGGTACATCATACCCTGAAAAGGTTGCAATAATACCATCTAGTATCATCCTGTGAAATTTCCACGTCCTTTTCTCTCCACCCCAATCCTTTCCCATCCTTTCCAATTTTGAAGCAAAAATCTATACACAATGCGCGTGCGTGGTGTATGTTGTTTCTGCATTGTTAATTCATATTGTTCCATCAAAATCATCGAAATAATAAGACTTATGTAAAGATATTGTTTGAAAAAGAAAGGTTTTCTTTACAAAATGGGTGTGCATACCCCCTTGGTCTCTACAAAATGGGCATGCATGCCCCCATGGTCTCTATTTTCATGTTCATGTTCTTTACTTTTTCGTGGATCGTCTCAAAATACGTAAAGCAGTGGTAGCACTGATGGTGATGATGTTGAGTTATCCCCTATGACCCTATGATCTGCAAGTGTTTCTACACATTAAGGTGTCATGCTTTCGGATTGAAGTCTCTACACAATGGGTGTGCATGGTGTACGTGTTGTTTCTGCATCGTTATTCAACTGTGCTTCACTAAGATCATCAAAAAATCGTGGGAATTATCCAAAAGCATTCTTTTCGAAAAAGAAACGGTCTTCTCTGCAAAATGGGTGCGCATACTCCCTGAGTCTCTAGAAAATGGGTGCGCGCACCTGGGGGTCCCTATTTTCATAATTCCTGGTTCGCCTTCAAAAAGGGTCAACCTTTGGTAACACTGATAGTGACGTTTGATTGCGTTCTATGATCTGCGACCGTTTTTAGACATTGCAGCGCCCTTTTTTCTGGATTGAAGTCTCTACTACACAATGGTTGTTCATGGTGCATATGTTGTTTCTGCATTGTTATTTCATATTGTTCCATCAAAATCATCGAAAATAATAAGAATTAAATATCTGAAGATACTGGTTTAAAAAGACATGTTTTCTCTACAAAATGGGCGTGCATACCCCCTTGGTCTCTGCAAAATGGGCGTGCGTGCCCCCATGGGCTTTATTTCCTCTTTTCTTTTTCGCGCAAAGCAGTGGTAGCATTGATGGTGATGATGTGAGTTATCCCCTATGATCTGCAAGTGTTTCTACACATTAAGGTGTCATGCTTTCGGGTGTGCATTGTCATTTAATATTGTTCCAGTAAAATCATCAAATACTGACGAGGATCATCTAAGCATATGATATTCAAAAAAGNCCCCTGGTCTCTGCAAAATGGGCGTGCGTGCCCCCATGGTCTTTATTTTCATGTTCATCTTCTTTTCTTTTTCGCGCAAAGCAGTGGTAGCACTGATGGTGATGATGTTCATTTATGTTCTATGATCTGCAAGCGTGTCTACACGTTAAGGTTTCCTGCTTTCGGATTGAAGTCTCTACAGGATGGGTGTGCATTGCGTATGTGTTGTTTTTGCATTGTTATTCAATATTGTTCCATTAAAATCATCAAATACTGATGAGGATCATGTAGGCATATAATATTCAAAAAAGAAATGGTTTTCTTTACAAAATGGGTTTGCATGGGGTACATCATACCCTGAAAAGGTTGCAATAATACCATCTGGTATCATCCTGTGAAATTTCCATGTCCTTTCCTGTGTGTGATTTTTGTTCTTTACAAAAAAGGTTTTTTGAAATTCAAAGAGGTCACCCAAGATTCCGTACAAAATGACCCCTGGGGATTTTCAGGTGCCCAAAAATATGACCACAATTTTGATTATATTGATTTATTTTGATGGTTTTTTTTTGGCAAACGGTGCCGCTTTACAAAATGGGTACTCTCAGTTTCCTCAACTTATGTCCCGCTACAAAATGGGATGGGCCAGCCAAGTGGGGTTGAACATACCCAACTTGTAGAAACACACTTTTGGGTACCCCCCTGGGGCCTCTACAAAATGCCCCCCCCCGACCCCAAGGGGCAAATTGACAGGGGGATTCTTGGAGGATCATCCCAGTTGGTATAAGTAGTTAGTAACGCCGCATATATCAGCCATAAAACGGCCATGTTGAAAGGGGAACGTTGGCCCCATTTAGCGGACGAAACTGATCACCATGGATCCGTACAACCTATCACCCGACCAAGCCTCTGACCCTGCAGAACGGATTGCGCAGCGATCGAAGCCGGATCACCTTAGATCTTCGTCGCTGGGTAGTGAGTTTTTTTAACGTACGTCCTGATTTTTGGGAGGAGTTTTTTAGTGTATGGTGGTATGTTGTTACATATCCTCAGAAAATATAGGGTGACATACATACATCCTTAAAGTGATTGGTTTTTGAAAATATCAAACGATTGGATATTTTTTTGTGATCAAAGTAAGTAGTGATCGAACTCGTCACCTGATTTGGGGAGCACTTCCTTCAGGTGTGATGTAGGTATGTTGATAGCAATAGAAATGATATGAATTGATGGGATTCTAGGAGAATTGTGGTTTTTTTTCCTAAAAAACTAAGAATTTGGGGGATCTCCCACCACACTACGGTCAAACCTTATAATAAGAAACTTTCCCAAAGCTGCCAGACGCTCGCAAATTTCTTGCCGGGCAGAGTACCTTTAAGAAATTTTTCCAGGGCCCAGACTCTCAAAGCACATTTCTAAATCCTAGTGTTTTGATTGTGTTGCCGACGGTCAGCCGCCTGAAGAGCCACTTACCCAAAATCCTATTACGCCGCGGTAGGATTTTTT
>DF240920.1:70802-90104 GCA_000507305.1 Breviolum minutum Mf 1.05b.01 | reverse complement strand
TACCATTATTTTTGGGAAACACCCACTTACAGATGATGATCTGGTTTGGCCGGTGGTATAGGAAGAGCCTGTCATCATATACATTCCCCAAAAACTAACAGAATCAGAACCTGAAAATGGATACTTGGGAGACGATCCTTTCATTTTGGGGCCGGCCTATTTTCAGGGGCAATGTATGGCCGTTTTAGTTTCAGGGTTCGGTGTATGACGAGTCGGAGCCATTTTTGCTGGCTGAATTGGTTGGTTTACGGAAAGCGCTGATAAAATGCCATGCCATCCATGGGACTGGTATATTTACCTACATTGATCCCATAAAAATCAGCTAAATTGAAATGTATGGATGTTATGGGAATGTTCATAATAAATTATCAGCTAAATTTCAACATTGGTAATATAATATGTTACCATAAAAGATCAGTCAAGTTCAACGTACTGTTGATGGAAGAACTCCTGCACCACCTGGGATGTATAAAACCTTGCAAAAAAAGTGGGATAGACTACCAACCTCAATTGGTGCAGGATTTCTGAACCATCAACAGGACCATAGGTAAATATTCCAGTCCCATCGATCTTATGGGAATGGTTGGTTCAGAGTAATTTCGGGGCAATTAGGCCCATCCGGCTCAGGTGCAAAATTGCTGTTCGTTTTGAGGGAAGGTAAGGGGGACGCCAGGACCCAATAAATTCCCGCTGCTGGGATGTCCATGGTACTTAGTAAACGGATTATAATCCCTATATAAGTAGTCTTAGGTTATAAGTCCCCTAACTGGGTTATAAACCAACTTACTAACTAGTTACGATCACTTCCATGGACACCCTAGTACACTCCGGTAAACTAACATAGCTGGCTGGAATATCACCGTTTTTAGAGTAGGAGATAATCATCTTCAAAGGGTCCATTTTCCATTGCTATGTTAGTTTACCAGAGGGTGTATAAGGTATATGAATGGGGTTGATTATTAAATAAATTAAAGGGGCCCCTCCATCCCAAAATTACCACCAACAATTTTCCAAATCAAGAATCCCAGGGACGGTATCTTCTTTAATTTCCAATAATTTATCTCTGCTTATAGCATTTGGTGATCCAAATTGACAGTCTTCCTCCGATGTTTTTAATGGAACGTGGTGCTTTGACTTGCAGATGAGGAAGTTTCTTTGATAAGAAAAAACTAGTGATCATTTTTCGGATGACTGACAAGACAAGGTGTTTCTTTTCTTCTTCATATGTTTTACTTTCGCCCTGAAAATGTGCGAGCATGTTTGTTGGGAAACAGGTCGTTAAAATGAAGAACAAAAAAGTGATGAAACGGGTTGATTTAAGATGGGTTACCAGAAAATGAAATAACAGCGAAGTCCCTTACAATAGAAAAAAGTATACCTTCTAGTTGAGTTCCTTTGCAAGAGAGTTTTCTGTCTTCAAGACCCTATGATTCTTAGACGTTTTTTTTGTTTCCACATAAACCAGCTATGTCATCTATTTGCTCTCACACAACAACCTGCTTCAGCTGCCGATGTTTTCTTTGCCCAAACTTTGGACCAAGGAGGGAGTCGTGACATCTCCGTTCCTGGGCACAAGTTGATGATGCTTCCCTGTGTTGTTTTTCCTTGGTTTGGAATCTGGGAAGGGTTGGAAACACAAAGAAGAACCAGACATTTTTTGTGTAGATGAAACTATATATGAGTGTTTCCGTAAATGGTGGTACCTCCAAATCATCCATTTTAATAAGGTTTTCCATTATAATCCATCCATGTTGGGATATCCCTATTTTTGGAAACTCCCATATACCGTTTGGTCAAAGATTTATAGCGACCTCACACGACCTCGCCCCAAAAGGCTATTTGACCCACTCACCCCATAAAGATGGATGGTGAAATTGGCATATTCCCGGTTGGTCACCCCTTAATGGGTGGTGAAGAGTAAGGGAATGGTACCCCAAATTCCCAAACACTTCAGGGCCCAGATTCATGGATCATTGAGGAATTCCCAAAGAACTCAGGTTTTCAAATTATAGTCATTTGCCCAGATTGATTCATTGAGAGAATTACCATTGGTGCCAATTGGTGCCACAACGTGCCTTATGCAGCACCTTGTCTTACTGCTGTATACACTAGCTACCCCAGCTCCAAAAAGACTGATTTGACTGTTTGTTGTACCTTATTTCTCTTACCCAGATGCTCCATGGGACTGGAATATTTACCTACATTTGGCTTAAATTTATGGATTTCATGTGGGTAAATATTCCAGTTCCATGGAGCTTTTGGTTTCATTTTCGGAAAAGGGCATCTTTCTTCAAAAAGCTTCCCCATCCAACTGTTTGGGGGTGTGTCATTGGGGATGGACCGGACGGGATCGCAACAGCTCGAAAAAGGTGGACGTTTGTTTGGACGTTTGTTTTTGTTGGTTTTGGAGTTTTGGACGGACAAAACTGCGTACACAAAAAAAGACTGGTAGTGCTGGTTTCAAGGGTGGTGGCAACTCAAATGTATTTTGTGTTCATCCCTATTCGGGAAAATGATCCAATTTGACTGATATTGTTCAGATGAGCTGAAACCACCAACTAGAAAATAAACACTCCAGAAGCTGAACGATTCCGAAAAAAATTTTTTATGGTTGGCCAGATGGGTGTGTTGCAAACATGTTGGGGTCACATAAAAATCATAAAAGTGGTTTTGCCCTTCAAAAATAGAACCATTTCCAGGTATTTTGGGGTGGGTCTTCACATGAGCAATGACAAAAGCCCTGGTTGTTTGGACTATGTAGTGGATTATACTAGCGATTATTACAGGGTTAAATAAGTCATCTAATTATTTCCCATTATGGGAAGTTCCTATATTAAACAACCAGGATTCTTTGGAAAGTAACAAGGGTTTTTTGGGTCTTACATCTGAAAAATCTTGATTGAGGCATCCTTCCTTGAAGGATACATCCGGGATGGGGGTCGGCTGCTGGAACAAGGGTAGGAAGGGCCCAGTTTTGTCAGTACCCATGGGAACCCACGGTTATAACTCTATATAGTTTGGGTTATAAATCCCAGGGAAGCTTATTTCAAAGGCCATTTATATGGATTATAACTGGGCTCCATCTTGAAATTTCTGCTGTGTTTTGCGCTAGTTTGGCAAAATTGAAATATCTCTGGGATTCCAAACACTATTGTTTTGCTGTTTTTTTGCCGTAGAGACCATTCTTCTACTAAGCATTTTCAACTAACAAATCCAGGGGACAGGCGGCCTTCCAGGGATACTTTTTTGGATTTGCTTCACAAGGGTTTTGTGGGAGATATTGGACTCTCAAAGGATCAAGATACACCGCACCCCACCAACAGAAACACGGACCCCCTGAGAAAAAGGGTAACACTCCGTTTCTGAAACGCACCCACATGAGTACATCGCATCCAAAATAAAAAACATCACAGAACCAAACAAAAAATGCAAATCTCACTAACAAGATCTGCAGAAACATGCCCCCCTCTTTGTTTCAATGTTTCTATTCACCTCCAACAGAAAAAACACAAGAAAAGCAGCGGAGATTTTCTAGGTGGTGGTTTCAAATATGTTTTATTTTCACCCCAAGAATTGGGGAAATGATCCAATTTGACGAGCATATTTTTCAGATGTGTGGTTCAACCACCAACTATCATAGGCGATATACTCAATAAATACCCACTCTAAAAAATAAGGTATGAAAATTTGGTTGATGATTTTTGGGGGGCCCGGCCCCTATCTTCGGTTGGTTGGGAACCAACCCCACCACCAGCGACTTGACCTTCCTTGGTTCAACCCACAAGGAGGAAGGTCACTACGCCATTGCAGTCGGTGAGGGTTCAATTCGTGTCTTGGGACGTTGGTGGATAGCTGCTGCACAACGTGGTGAGGTTGAGGCCCATCCGGGGGGGAAGCTTCGTTCAAGCCAGCCATTTGTTGTTGATGTTTGGTGGGTATTTTTGTTGATGTATTTTCTACAAGACAAATGTTTGTTGTATGTTTTTTTTTAATTTCGGATATGAAGGGTACAGTAGGTATTTTCTACAACTTGTCTGTGTTGTATGTTTTTTTTTGTGTATTGTAATTGTGTATGTTTGTCGGTTTAATTTGTTTGTTGGACCTCTTGTATTGGCTTGTCTGTTGATGAATTTTATGTCTTAATGGCTTGCAGGCGGCAAATTGACGACCTTTTTCTAGGTGATGTTAGGGAGATGACATGCCTGAAACTTGCTAAACCTTTACTTGCTAGTGGCGTTTTTTGGCACAAGATTATCCAAAAACATATGCTGTATACATCTATACCTGGGTTCCCCAAATCACCCGGCTGTTTTGAATGGAAGAGGTCTCGTTTTGGAGGGTTCAAACCCCAAAATAAAGGACAAACGGCTTCCAGGTACATATATATATATACACTTATATTCGTAAATCACATATATTATGTAGGTGTGTATCCCTATTCCACTACCAGTCAAAGAATCAGTTCTTGACTTTTAGCTTTAAGGGTCCCCCAAGAACGAAATGTTCTTTTTCCACCAATATCACCGGTGTGAAAGAGGTTGGAAAACCGTCGGGCCCCAACAGGCCTTGCCAGTGGTGAACTAATTCGAGAAACTGGTTTCCAAGAGTCCTATCTATTTCTGGGTGACTGATGTGATGTGATTTGACAAATGTTTGACTATACGATTCAGCAATGGAACATAAAAATTTGAAGGGGCTTCTTTTTGTTCATGTTTTGACTTAGATATGTTGATTTACCCAGATGGAACCTGGCAAATTCAAGAGTTTGGATGGTAGTCTCCCCATCGGAGTCAGCAGTATGCAACTAGCTTGAAAAAGCAGTTGCTCCTAAAAGGATGGAGAGAATGCTGAAAAATTCGAAGTCTGGATGGAACATCTGGCGAGGAGCACAATTTTAAGATCCCTCCACCAGGGATTATCCGCTAGCTGCGGCACATGTACAGCTGTGTTGCTTCCAAGTTTAGCGTTCTTGTCAAAGTATGTCACTGTCATTGCTGGGTGAAAACTGTGCTTTTTTTGGGAGGAATGTCTGGTTTTTTGGTTGTTGTGATTTACCTCACGAATTGCGGTACCAGTTTGGAGACTTGATTTTGGGCACCAGTGAATTTCCAAATTTCAAGGCAACGCCATGTGGTATCTAACCCACTTGAAGGCGGATGAATGAGTTGTAACATGTTACAATGATTCATAATGTATAGATTACACCTTTAGAAATTTAACATAGAGACCCCAAAATGGCGATATTCAAAAGGAGTCACCTTTTCCAAAATGCAAAAAAAACATCATTTTGTGGATCATCCACCCGTTCGCTTTCGGCGGGCCCGTATACATATACACATTAGATTGGGTGATTATACCCCCACGTACCAGCTTTGCGACTAGTTGAGTTTAGGTGCAAGGGATGACGACCTTGAATGATCTTCGATGAAAAGTTGCAATGTAAAACAAAAAGGGGTTTATCAGTGTGAAGTTTTAAGCTGCTTTAGATGATGATGATGATGATGATGATGATGATGATGACGATGACGATGACGATGACGATGATGATGATGATGATGATGATGATGAAAAAACGTATCCGCAACCCGAACCATTCATGTTGACTTCCTTAACAACTGATGGTGAGACAGAGTAAAGCCGTATCAGCAAACCCCATGTAAAACTTTATTGAGGTAGCTCATCACAGGTGGTGGTTTCAAAGTTGCAGATATGGATGTTGATTATTTTTTGTGGTCTCGATTTGAAGCAAATACCCTCCCGAAGTTTAACATAGCCCCTGAAAAATGATGGTTGGAAGACAAGCCCTTCCTTTGGGGAAATTGTATATTTTCAGGGGGCGATTCCTGTTCAACTTCCAGGGGGTATTTTTTGGAAGTTTCAAGAGGTTGGATATCTATAAAAAGATGTTTTTTTTTCCTTGCAAAAATCTGTTTGAAACTATGATGCAAACAGCGCTGCAGGAATTTGGTGGAATTGGCCGCGTTAAAAAAACATGGTCCAAACGCACCATGGAAGGACCGACCTTTTTTTTGGAATGTATAAAAAAAGTATACCGTGAATATATGTAGTTAGAATGTAGTTAGATATCCACTGTATATTATAAGACACAGTATTCATGGGCATGATGTTCCGAAAAATTGACGTTTTTTTTTCTTACAAACTCAAGTTAGTCCGAAAACCCAACGCCATGGGTGAAGATCAGAATATCCAGTTCAAAGAAAATCTGGTGCCTTGGCTGCCGGAGATCTTGGAGAAATCCTAGGATTGATATGTTTTTTTTTCAGGAACTGTGGTGTTTGGTGGATTTTGGTTCTTGGGAAAAGTTGCTCAAAAGAAAACAAGGGGTATTCCACCGGGCTTCTAAAACTTGCCAAAGATATCACTAGATTTTTAGCCGTTCCTTAAAAGGATTGGGTTCAACGGGTAATCCGGAAGCAAAAAACCATGTGTGTTTGGTGGGTGCCATTCATCAAAATTCCCATCCTCAAAATCACGAAAAGAAAATGTCTCTTGATGATAAATAATTTTGGGTACAACTCTTGATGTACCAACCCCCCGACGAAAAAGATAGTATTTAATTACCCTCCCGGAGAAACAAACAGCAAACAGTAAATGCCTCTGGAAACCAATGGTTGCTTCAGATGAAAATTCATTTAAACGGCAAGTTTGCCATCAACCCATCCATCAACCCCGAAAAAACCCACCAAAAACATTTCGACCGTTTGGGGGCTGAACATTTTTGATACCCAAACGGCCAAGGGGTTTCTTGTTTGTTTCATTGCCCTCCTTTGCTGCTGGATGATTTTCCGTATAAGTAGTTCCCAGGTGGGGGCCCCATGTATGGACCGTCCCCTGGAGGGGCGTAGGAAACTTGATTGAAAACATCACCTGATGGAAGAAGGAAACTTGGTTCCCAAACCTCCCAGGGAAGGATATGTTCGAAATCCTTAATTTTCAGGGGTGTATTTTTTGTTGCCAACGGAAACGAAGGAAAAAACAGAAAGGAAACTAACATGACACTAGAAAATCCAGAAAAATCATGAAAAATGTGATTTCCTATTGTTTGGATGGTGGAAAATCTTGCGAAGAAAAACCTCATGACCCCCCTCGGACCAAAAATCCCTCAGGGCTGCTCGGAGGAATGGAAGTTTGAAGCTGAAGCGCCTGAGGGCATTGAAGAGGAACGTTCCTCGGTGTTAATGGAGAAAAGGACAGCGGTCGTTCGTTGTTTTTTTGCTGTGAAAAAATATACACACAGAAAAAATCAGAAAGGTTTTTTTTATGTTTGGGGTTTGATGTAAGTGTGTTTATGGTGGATTTTAAGATTGATTATTAGTTTTACTTGTATGTTTTTCTTTAATTTAGGTGACCGAAGTACAAGATTTTCTTAATTTCCTGCATGTTGCAGGCAGGAAACTTGTGCCAAATCACCTCATGTTGATGCATATGTTTTTCAATGAAGTGACTTACTCAACCACGCGAAGCCAAGTTAGCAGGCTTTATTTTGTTCCTATGTTGGCAATCTTAAACATATCTTTGCATACATGCATGATGTACAGGTCTGTTGACGCTCGTACGCCACGTTTTTTTGTTCACGGGAACAAGTGTTTCTGGGTCAGGAAGGGCTTGTGACAAATTGTCACCCAGGCTGGCAGCAGTTCACTGATGACCTGAATGCAGCGGTGAAACATCTTGGACCGCGGGGCCTTGGGTTTTATTGGTACACTGCCACTTGAGCTGAGACTTTCCGTGATGATACTGGTCAAATTAGCGCGCGACCTCAACATGACGTTTTTGGCCGCCCAAAGGTAGTTGAATTTGTGTTTGAGGAAATGTTGCACATCTCACCACTGTATTTTGATACTGTATATATCAAAGAAAAGATCCGATCGCTTCAGATTTCATGTGGCAATTTCCTGAGATCCAGAATTTCATTGCAAATCTCGTCTCACCTCGACATCACAATCCACTGATGGCCCTGGCCATCAGCCATGGGTTTTAGCGACAGGACGTAACACCTGTGTCTTTATCATCAATATCATCGCGATTCTGATTCTCAGCGGCGTGGTCACTATCGTGTGCATAGGTGCGGCGTTGCGCAGGGTTGGACAGCGGTACAGAAGTTGTGAGCCCTGGGTGAAGGGTCGCTTCAACTGCGGTAACTATATGCAGAAGTGACAATCACGAATCAACCATGGGTCACTGACATTCCGAGACTTAATTTCAACTTTTATGGCATGTATTTATAGACGTGACATATATAGATAGATGATGTATATTATTTTTGACGTAGATATATATATATATATTATATACAGCATAATAGATATGTGAATGATATGTGGCATATATTTATACATATTTAATACATGCAGCACATGAAAACTATACATCTGATATGTACATATTTGAAAAATATGATATCTATAGAATCTATAGATATATGCGTTAGATATACATATTTGTGCTAGATGTTCCAATATTTACTTTTATTAAAGATTATACATATACGATTTGTTTATGATATGTCATGTCTATATATATATGTCTATTGTTTGTATGTGTGTACCTATATATATACATGTCTATGTATTGTTGTTTATATATGTGTATAGTCTATCAATATATATATATATATGTATATGTCGATTTACATGATTTACAATGATATAGCTCGGTTTCTTTTTCAAAAGAAAGTTCTATCTTTGTTTCACCTGCCATTCCACCAAAGCAAACAAACGTAACCACCTGCTGGATGCACCCGAAGTAAGTGGCTGCCCTTCACCCCAAAGGGTAGGAAAAAACTAGCGAACTAGCGTGTCATCCTCCCAAAAATGCCCGGTTAGGCTGATATAAGTCCGATGGATGCGGCAGCCTTTCTGAGTATTTTAAGGCAGGAATATTATGAGCAAACAATATTTTACTAGTCGAAGGATGTTTAAATAGCAAACTTCCGACAATATGGAGAGTTGAAAAGCGGATGAGACAGGCAGTCAAGTCGGAAGGAAGAAGATGCAATAGCGCGAAAGTCAGAAGAAAGAAGATACATCCGCGCCAAATGTTAGAGAAGTCGCGAAATGCTGTGTTTTCTCGAGGATTCGTGTGTGGGGTCAGTCCAAAAGTAGGCCTGTTAAAGCGGCGGGTGCGGAGTTTGCACCCCGGAAAATTAGTTGTCAGGGGTGTAAAACATTTGGTTTGGAATTTCAATTAAGTTTCAGTACCCAGCCTCATTTGCAGAGACACAAGATAACAAAATATGCACACTCCCTGAAACTAACATAGACCCTGAAAATAAGCTATCCCGAAAGGAAACTAGTATTCCAACCATCCATTTTCAGGTACTATGTTAGTTTTAGGGAGGGTCTTGAGCATCGGAAGATCGACTTGACAAACGAAGAAGTCGGAAACTTTTGGCCAACTCGGGATTTGGGATGACTATCATTCACCCCAAAGATATATATCATTTACATATCCCCATAGGATCCATGGGACTGGTATATTTGCCTACGTGTGGTTGATTTGTATGGGTAAATGTAGATATCCCATACATGTTTCCTATAGGTATAATATGTTCACACCCTGGAAGATGAACGCATGGAACCTACAGCCATCTCCTATGAAAAGAAAGGAAAATGATCTGAACCAAACCTCCACAAAATTATGTTCCAGCCGTTAATCTTCAGGGATGTATCCTCTCCCAAAAAAACGGACCCCCCTTGGCCGCCAAGACCGGTTTGAAAAATCTTCCGATCCGATCGCGATCCGATCGGTCCAGTCAGCTTCACGACGCTCACGGAAGATGCGATCTGGGTCTTCATAGTGGCCTTTGGAGTAGGACGGGAGAAGGGGAGCTGAAGACTAGGTGGTGGTTTCAAATATTTTTATTTCCATCCCTACCTGGGGAAGATTCCCATTTTGACTAATATTTTTCAAGGGGTTGAAACCACCAACCAGAAGAGGAATTAAAGTTTTTTTTGTTTAACCATTGGTTTACCTTAATAAGCCCTTCTTAAACCCTTATTTCTACCGTGGGATTACCTTTTTTTTTGGATGTTGGCGTTTATTGGGATTTTGTTAGATTTGTCAGGGATCATTTTATTTTACCCAATTCGAGGGGGTTGAAACAATGCAAATCTATGGTAGGTTTGAGGGATTGAGGGATTACCCGAGGATTTCGTTGGATTTTGTTTTGTTGGTGATTTCTTTTCGGATTCTACCATCGTATTCATCACCGTCAAACGACCATTTGGGGAAGGTATTTTTGGAACTTTTTCCAAGCACTTTATTGGGATTTTGTTGGATTCGTTTTCAAGGCTAATCAACTACGCCCCCCCCCCCTAGCGAACCCACCCAGAAATAAGGACCTTAAGGGTTTTTTAACCATTGGTTTCCCTTGATAAGTCCCTATTTAACCCTAATTTCTGCGGAGTACTACTAGGGGAGGATGGATTGACTTCCGCCATGATGTCTTTTTGGTGATTTTTTACGGATGAGGAACCATGGTATTCAGCAGCATCAACCGACCATTTATTTTTTTCTGTTGTCTCCATTCACCTCAGGCAAATCTAATGTTCTGTGATGCTGATTTGGACCGGGATTAAGAGGATTTTTTTAAAGGGGGATGACCTTTTTTTTGTTCCCATCCCTTCCATAAAGCTCCCTAAAAAACATTCCGGTCGACAGAAGCTTCTCGAAGGCCGGGAAAGATTTCAGAATTTCTTAAAACTACCAACTTCCAGGGTGTTTTTTTGCAGCTTCATGGAGGGGGTACTGACCATGGTATATATATATATATATTTTGATTTTTGTATTTACATATACCATCAGTCTTTAACTAGGTGTCAAATGTGTTTCTTATTTTTCACCCCAAAAGGGGAAGATGCGCCCATTTTGACCAGCATGTGTCTCAATTTGAGTTGTTTTTTGGGGGTGATTGTTTGGATCCTTTTCGACTCTGGGATGCTTTATTAATTACCATTTAAATGCATCCTTTAATAGGATTGTTTTTGGAACGCTTTTCACAATCATTTTCACAACACAAGGCTTAAGGCAGTTGGATGATCCCTAAAATGGCTGTAGATTTGAATCGTGCCTTCCATTGGTGTTGATCATAACTGGGATGCACAAGCCTATTATATACACGATTAGCGAAAAGTGGGGTAATGGCTAATTACCTGAATGTAGGCCGGGGCCCAGCAACAACTAAATAAGAAGTGAAGTACTTCATTCAAAAAAGGCCCTGGAAGCCCAACCACCATTTCTTACAGGTTGGTGTCCGAAGCCACCATGATTTTAGTAGGGGTGTATCATCATCCAGCAGGATGAATGACTTTAAGGGTTGGGGACATCATTGGCTGATAGTAAGCCCTTTCTTTCTGCTGGGGTGAAAGGCTTTTGATGGAAACAAATTCTGGTTACTATACCCCTGTAAGGCAAAGACCATAAAAAATAATAGTCCCCTGACATTGTTGATGGTAAATCCCTACCAAATTTATGGTCTTTCCGGAAAGGCCATTAAATTAATGGTTTTTGGAATCCCAGAGATACCCTAAGAATCCAGACCCCTCCCGATCGAATAGGATTGATGGTCTAAATTCTAAATCCCATCCCAAAATAGGAGTATATATAGGGATTACATCCGGATTCTTAGGACATATCTGGATTCTTAGGGATAAGAAAGTTTATTTTGTAAGGATAATTTATTCCCAGCATGTTTGATATTGTTTGATATTGTTTGATCATCTCTAGCTTGCCTTTGCGCAAGTGTAATTTCTAAGCTGACTGTAATTTCCATTATTTGTATAGGTTGGCCCTGATGTTTCTATGTTTCATCTCTTCTTCCCAGATCCAAACACTTGCAAAAAGGTTCTCTGTCCAAATGTTTGGACCTTACAAGTTCCCGGAAATACCTCCATGCAATCAAAACCCAAGATCATCTAAGATTCATGTATGGTAATTATTACCTACATTGAGCCCATGAAAATCAACCGGAATGTACGCAAAAATGTACCAAGTTCCATGGATATCCCATGGGATCCGGGTATTGGCCCCTGTAATTGTTTCAAGCCGCTGTTTGAAAGAGATGAACCATAGAAACATCAGGGCCAACCTATACAAATAATGGAAATTACAGTCAGCTTGGAAATGACACTTCCTGGTTGGGCACCAGGACTGGCTTTGTGTTTTACTTCGGGTGCCATCCATGTGTGCCTTTGCTGTGCCAAAGAACGTGCCTTTCAGAAGGCCACCGAAAAGGGGTGCGGATTTCGCGGTGCCCAAGGGGAGAAGCCTCAGCATAACGAGGCATGAAAAATGATGAGTCTTCCTTTTTCAGAAACACCCTGGAAGATTAACATGGAACCTACAAATCACCCATTTAGAAAGGAAAATGATCTTCCAAACCTCCATTATTGTGTTTCATGTTAATCTTCGGGGGTGAAACCCAGGATTAAGTGAAATGGACGATATTCAAAAAAAGTAGTGTCTCACACACAAAAAAGGTATTTCACCGAGTTCAAAACGGGGGCAATGTGAAGTTAGGCGATGTTGAGGAATTTCCAACTTCAAATTTCATGTGTGCGTTTCCGTCAGATGTTCGTTTTTGGTGTTTGGATTGATGGTGTTTTTGTGGTTTGGATTTGATCATCTAAAACTGCTTCATAATAATAGTTGGAGGACGACGGATTCGGAAGTGTAGGTAGGGTGACGCAAAAAAAAATGCCAGGGTTGAAAGTGTGAATATATCAGCGATCTATAAAGGATAGTCGTTGAGGAACTGCCATTTTTTTAAATGGTCGATTGACATGCAGAGTCTCTAGATTTGGAAAGAGATAGAGAGAAACAGAAAGTGCAGTGGATTCCAAAGCTTTCCGGTTTTGTTGGTGCATGTTTTTCTGACTTCTGTAATTGAGATGGTTTCCATCCAATTTCCATCCTTCCTTTCCGTATTTTGGGGATGCCATCCGTGCCTTTGTTGAAGGAACTTGGATAGTTGAAGGAACTTGGACAAAGGCACCTGTTGATATCTGGTTGATGGTTCCAAAATCCCAAACAACCACCTTTTGGATGGTTAAAAACCCTACGAAAGACATGGATAAACGTCATCCGTGGTGGTTAGCCGGATTTTGGAACCATCAACAGTAGGAGAGTCTTATTTGCCGCAGTTATTTTAATTGCGAGAATTTCCCCTAATTCTTTCCAACCTTGGATTTCTGTTGTACCTATGAAATGTATGAACTCCCATAGCCACTTTTTCGATTTGTTTTGTTTGTTTTTTATATTCCAAAAGTGACCCGCCGTTTAATTTCAAGCAACAAGATCACAACAAAATCACTAAATGATTTGTTTGTTTGATTTTTTTTGTAGAATATAATGTGTTTGTCCAAGTTGATGTTTTGTTGAAATTACACAAAAATCATATGGACACAAAACCCGGCCGTTGGGTCCGAGGACCTCAACCCATCAACCCGATAAACCGCCTGTCAGGTTGAGGCGAGCTGCGAGAAGTTGACGTTGGAATTGAAGGAAAATGGAAGCAACCTGGAGGTGCCCCAGTTAACGCCTTCGTTCATCTGGGTGGTGGCAGGTTTCAAATATATTTTTGGAATTTTCAACCCGAAAATTGGGGGAAGATGTTCACCCATTTTCACGAGCATATTTTTCAGAGTGGGTTGGTTGAAAAACCACCAACTATAGTCATCATATGGTGACGGCATTTTTCGTTTCCAGGGGGGCCGTTGAAAACCTTTTTTTCCCCCCAGGAAAGTTATAAGGCCTTCTAAATAATAGGGGGGCGTAATACACTTACGTAAGCGTCCCAGCAAAAATAGGGCCTTCTGAAGAGGCTAATGACCTCGGAGGGAGCGCCAAATCACCCAATTTTGTTGGCTATGATGTAGTGCCTTTAGATATGTATATGGGTGTTTCCAAAAATAGGGGTATCCCAAAATGGATGGTTTATAATGGAAAACCCTATTAAAATGAATGATTTGGGGGTCCCCCTATTTTTGGAAACACCCGTATATATTTATATATTATGCAAGAAAAAAACTGAAAAAAAAACGAGTTTTGTTTAAGATCAAAAGGATCATGGGGTTAGATTGTTAGATATTTCCATATCTTCAAGTCAGAGGTTCTGAATTTTAAATTGACGAAATCCTCAACTTAAACACCAGTGACCCTGTTGATGGAAAGAATCCTGCACCAGTTGAGGTTGGTAGTTGATTCCATTCTTTACAAGGTTTTGTACATCCCAGGTGGTTAGCCGGATTTCTGAACCATCAACAGCCCCACCGTTTCCGAACGATCCCGAAAAACGATCGTGTCAAGACTCGCCTTTTCACCACTCCTTGAGACTAAGAGCAAGTTCGTTTGCCCCCTGAAAATAGGCCGAAAAAGGTATGTTCCCCAAACGGAAATTCACAGATCAGGGAGGGCAACCCGGGGTGAAGTAAAGATGTCACTTGGGATTCCCTGGAAACAAATAACCGATGTCACTCCTTGAAACTAACAGCCATTTTCTCCCTGAAAATGAGCCCTTCCAAAAGAAGAGGATCGTGTTCCAAGCACTATTTTGCAGGGGACATTCGTTAGTTTTCACTGGGGTACACCACTCCATGAAACAACAAAAAAAGTTATCAGCCCCCCAAAAAACTCACTGACATTGGCGTTTCGAAACCTAGGATGCGTTTAGTGACGGTTTTTTGTGACCGGTGACATTGGTTGACTCTTAGAAAAGGTCACCTTGTTTTTGAAAAATTGGTACCCTTTTTTTCCCAAGCAACCTTTCCGGATTGCCATTGTCGACATTGCCATTTTCATGGCCACAAGTTAATCTGGTTGATGGTTTCAATTAATTTCTATTTTCAGCCCGAAAATTGGGGAAATGATCCAATTTGACTCATGTTTTCCAAATGGGTTGAAACCACCATCTCCAGGTGATTCAAAGTGACCTTTTTATCCACTAATTGGAGGTCACTTACTGTAATCCCTTAAAGGGTCACTTAACCATCCCAAAAAGGTCACTCTGAATCGCCAGGCTAGCAATGATTTTTGGTATTTAAGTTGATGTTTTTTTGCGCGAAAGTTGTGATCACATCCGTTGGCACCGGTTTTTTTCCCCAGATTTCGCTGACGGACGTGAGAACCGTCGGGAAACACTTCACGAAAGCTGTGGGGAAAATCCCAGTCCTGTTGAAAAACGGGGGGGTATTTTGGTGAGGATGCTGAAAAAAGGGTGGAACGTGATACAGGCAGGGATTTGTTTTTTGAAGATAGGGATAGATAGATATATGACGATATATTTGTATATTTATATAAATTTTATATAAACAAGAATGTTTATATAGATTTATATAGATATGAAGTATATATGAATATTTATTCATTTACAAATATATATATATATATTTTTATGTATACATGAATACAATATATATATGAAAATATATTTATATACATTTGGAGATTGGCTTAGGCACCTGCTCTTTTTTGTCGGCATGGTTCCAGAGATGACAACCGACTGTGACAAGGATGTCGTTCCAGAGCTACACTGTAAAAATGTACCCAATATACCGGATATCGACGTCGTGCTCTGCACGTAGGATAGAGGAAACGCAGTTATATTCTCTATACCCTTAAAAGAACGGTCCCCTAGAATTATTAATTATTATTGCTTACTAAAAAAATGTATTCTTCAAAAAGACCATCGTATTTATGGTCTTTAGATCCCCAGGGTACATGTATATATATGATTTGTATACCTAGCTATACACATATGTATATAGCTCATGTATGCAAAGGATCTTCGAACGCCCCATGTTCACAAGGCGCAGTGTGTCAGTTGTTTCGGGGTAGAACAAATAAACAAAAAACTAAAAATCTTCATTCAGGAAACCAAAAGAGACAACGCACTTCAGTGATTCAAATCCTTCTGATCTTTGCCACTTCATTGTTTACTTCACTCACTTCATTCCATTCTTTTTGTTGTTTTCACATCTTCTATCGGGTCTTGTCTTGGAACCAACCGTCATAACCCCCCACTAAATCCATACACGACGCAAATGTCCAAAATGCCGGCGAATTTTTGAGGTCAAGATACGACACAAATTTCAGGCGGCTGAAGTTGGAGGGAAATTCCAAAACGGGGGGTTTGTGTTCATGAAAATCTAGAAGGTGGGCCCCCGGGATCTACAAGGTGGGCCCCCTGGATCTACAAGGTGGGCCCCCTGTCTGTTTCATTGGGGGAGGGGTCTCAATGTTAGTATAGCAAATCCATCAGTTTTTGGGGGTACCTCTCTTTTTTTAACAGACAGTGGGTTTTCATTGTTCCGGGGTTGATATTGAAAGGGGTTTTCCATAACTCCAGGCAAAGCCAGGAAAATTTTGGGGCAGTTTTTTTCGGGTTATAACTACATTTATTTATTTTATCTATAACTAATAGGGATCCACCTTGTGAGGGTACAATACCCACTCCTCCAAACATAACAACCTCCGGGGAACAACAGATCACATATCCCAACCGAGAAGAAAGCCGGAATAACATTGATTCAAACGTGCTGATTGGTACTTGGATGTCCCAGGAAGTTGTTAAATGGTTAGTTAGTGGGTTATAACTCCATTATAACCCCAATACACCCCATGTATAAGTAAGTTATAAGTTATACTGTAACCCATTGACTAACCATTTACTAACTTCCTGGGACATCCAAGTAAGGGATATGTGTTCACAGGTGATGATTTCAAACATAAGCCGGGCTCAGGGGGCATCCCAGTCTTTACGGGGTGTTACACTCTGGGAAAATAACATAGCAATGGAAAAGGGACCCTTTGAAGATGTATTCCCTATTGAAACTGGGGATATTCCATTGTTCAGTTGAGGGCATGAAATGAAAAGGTTTTTTTCAGTGTCTAGGTGGTGGCAACTCAAACATTTTAAGTTGGGTGGTTCAACCACCAACCAAGTGGGCATTATGACGATCATGAAAGTCTTCTGTCCAATATCTTTTCTTGAATTTTAGTGTAACGAATCCTCAAAATGTGTTTCCAAAAACGACAGTTCAGCTTCAACAAAAATGTCTTCACCATGTCCTTTCAGAAACAAAAAAGGGGGGGAAAAAACCTTGGCTCCTTGAGCCAAAAAAAACCGGCAGGCCGACGAGACCACGGAGGAATTGGCCGCCTGGAAACTTTCGACTTTTTTTGGGGAAACATTTCGGTAGAAGTTTCTGGGCTTCCTGGAAATACCTATTTGAGGCGGCCGATAGGATGCGATAGGAAAGGAATATTAGGAATCCATGATTTTATGGATCCATGATTTTCACTTTTCACATATTTTTTTTCGGTTGGTAGATGTTCAGAGGTGTTCTGCGGCATGTCTGAGGAACTTTATCCTGCCCGGCCACGTACAAGTTAGTAAAATGTTTGAAAATTGGTGGAAGCATATGTGGGAGCTGTGTTTATATTTAGTTTTTTTCTCTGTATGTCTATTGATTTTGTTGTTTACATTTTCAAATTCAGACATATTGTTGTAATAATCACATGGCTAGTCAATTAGTTAGTTACTAGTTGGGTTGTCCCCCTGCCCAGCAACAGTCGCCACCAGGATTATTATTCCCCATAAACCTTCATATGCCAATGGCATCCTGGGTGTCCCAAGTTACTAGTTATTAGCAATAGAATACTTATCCAGATCTGTCATCTTCCCAGTTCCCAAAATATGTGGAACCAGGGTCAGGTGATATATTCGCAACTAGGGGATGGGGTTGCTTTCCAATTTACCCTCAGCTCAAGCTAATTATGTGACTTCCAGGAGCCGCTTGAAGGTTACTTGGCTTAAAAGCGCTGGGTTTTTTTCCGCGAAAACGAACTGTAGAACTGGCCCAAAATCGTGAAAAGGACCAGGAATTTTTCAGAAACCCCGGGTTTGCTTGGATTTTTCGAATTTAGGTGGTGCAGTTTGAAGCTTGCATGTCACAGTTTTCTGAAAAAACGCATCCAGCCGTCACCGTTGGATTATCCCTGGTGGCTTTGATATGCAAGCAACCATATTGCAAGTTTTTTTGGAAAACGAGGCCGATTATTTAGGATAATCTATATTTCTCAATTTGGCTATCAACCAATCTATCTTGCAACGGACATTTGTCAAGAGATGACTTTTAATGTTTGTTGCCCCTTGGGGATCAAACTAGGCCTTTTGGGGATCAAACGAGGCCCATCCTGATTTTTACCCATGAAAGCCAGCCAGTGCACTTCCGACAAATCTGAACCTCATCCGATGCTTTAAGTAAGTTGCAATGATGAGACATTTCACTTTTTGAGCAACAGATGGAATGAAGCAGGTCTGTTTTAGAGCTTGTTTACCCCCTGGTAAAACTAACATAGCAATGGAAAACCACCATTTTGAATAGGAGATACATCGACTCAAATGTCCCAGCCCAGCTATGTGAGATTTACCGAGGTAACAATACGGAGCTACCAAATCAGCCTGACCCATGACACGTCAAACACGTGTCGTTTGGGAAGTCATCGGTCCTGTATGGATCTGGTGCTCACCGGAATCCATGAAGGGATATCCCATTAGCGTCCAGTCCGTCCAGTCCATGGGACTGGGGATATTTACCTACATTTATCCCACGCAAAATCAAACCAAATGTACTCCCCCGAAATTTTAACATGGAACCTGAAAATCACCCATTGGATCCCATTGGAAAAGGAAAAGACATCTTCCAAATCATCATTTTGGGTTCTATGTTAGTTTTCGCGGGTGTATGCTAATATACCAATCCCATGGATCCTATAGATATGTTGTTTTTTTCTTTGTGCTGAAATTCCGCAAAAACCATTGGCGTGGAGGAATCCCGCAGGCTCTCAACATGTTTCGCTGTTGAATTTATTGGTAAGAGATCTGTTTTGTGGGAGGCCTGCATGGCCATCCATGCGGGCAGCTGTGAGACTGTTGGGATTGCTGGGAAATGTTTCACAAAAATAAATCCTGATATTCGAAATTTATAACTTGAAAATTATAAAAAATGAATATTTATAATTATTTTTTATATTAATAAAATATATTATTAATTATATATATATATTAATAACCAATATTTAAATAAGATATGAAAAAAAAAAAAAACAAATCAAAATAAAGATTAATATTATTATATATTGTAATTCTTAAAATATTAAATTTAAAATAAATTAATTTAAATAATATAATAAAAATTAAATATTTAATATAAAATATTAATAATATTAAATAAATAATAAAAAATATGAAATATTAAATATAATTTTTTTTTTTTTTTA
>DF240920.1:0-54551 GCA_000507305.1 Breviolum minutum Mf 1.05b.01 | reverse complement strand
CTCCGCACCCGCCGCTTTAACAGGCCTACTTTTCGACTGACCCGACACACGAATCATTGAAAAAACACAGCATTTCGTGACTTCTCTAACATTTAGCGCGGATGTATCTTCTTTCACTTGACTTTGACACTATTGCATCTTTTGTCGACTGACTTGACGACTCTACTGCTGAGCTATGCATCTGGTTTTCAACTCTCCATATTGTCGGAAGTTTCTATTTAAACTTCCTTCGACAATTTGGTATTTCAACTTTTGAACTTCTTTCAAATACACTCCCTAAAACCAACATAGCCTCTGAACGATAGATGATCCCTTTCCTTTTGGGTTTCGGCCCATCCGCTGGGTTTGCCCCCAACCAGCCACGCCCCCAGCGCTGCCAACTGCACTGCACCGGCGCTTGGGTACCTTGATAGGGAGCCACCCCAAAAGTACTTGATAATCAATAAAAGTACACCCCCGAAATTTAACATAGCCCCTGAAAAATGATGGTTGGAAGATGAGTTTCCTTTTGGGATTGCCTATTTTTAGGGGCTATGTAAAATTTCCGGGGTGTAAACATCACTAGGTAGAAAGTTATTCTTAATAAGATTCATAATTATGATGTGTAACTCAAATATAATGGCATTTTGCTGATAATACAGTAATAAGCATACTAGTACAATCTCATATTATTTCTCATGTAAGCCTTTCTCTATATCTAGCTGGTGGTTCCAACCTATTTGAAAAATATGAGTCAAATTGGATTATGAAACCCCAAGGTTCGGGGTGAAAATAACACATATTGAAACCACAAAAAAAACAAAAACACACGGGAATCATGACGCCTTGCCACTTAAGACCATCCAGTTTCGGCCCCCCATGGAGCCATAAATTGGGTAGAAAAAACCAGGGGCCTTGGTACAAGGCGGGCCCAAGCCGATCGTTATGGGTTATTTCAACCCTATGAATGGTCTGATAACTGGGTTTCAGTTTCACTTGATTGCTTCCACCCCGATAAGTGGAGTTACTTCACCCTATAGTAATTTCACTTGGTTTTTTGGGCCCCAATTGGTAGGAATTCGGCTATAAAAACAGTACTATCCTACTATATGGCTATACATATACCGAGTTTCAAGAAGGATCTCAACAGTGAATTTGGCCTATCGGGTCCTGTCAACCAGAAGTCTTTGACTGAAAAAGGACGGTGACCCCTGTGTTTGTTGCTGAAGAACATGGTATACATCCACGGCATCCTTTAGAATTCCTTTAGATTTTTCAGATGATTTTATATATATATATATTTTATAGGACTGGGAAAATTTAGGCAAATTAGTGGAAACAGACTTATTTCATACAATCTTGCAAAAAAAAAGGGCAAAGTAACGGAAACATACTCACACTTCCTGCGTTTTCTCCGGTTTGCCCCCGGTTACAGTGTATCCTCCGCCGCCGGGGCCCCGGGGGTCACTTGTCTTTGACGCTAAAGCCCGTGCAGCTACTGGCGGCCGAGTTTGGGAGGCGCTATTGGCCGGGCAAAGACAGGAAGCAGTGAAAAAAAACTTGGTTGGTTAGGTCATTCAAGGAGATTCCTGAGCACTCCTGACGTCTGTCACATGGTTCAGCTGAATCATATGAATTTTGGGGAGAATTTATCCCCCAAAAAACAAAACGCACAAAATGTTCCCCGAAACTTCCCCTCGGGAGCACCTGTACACGCTGCCTGGGTGCTGAGGGCAGCTGATGGTTTCACTCTTCCGGAGAGTGACTTTTTCAACGCCAAAAACACCCAATGTATACCATGAGAACCCACGCTTCCTTCATTTTTAGAGGTTATAGTCCATGTTTAGGAGGTTTAAAACCGTCATTTTTCATGTTTTTGGGATCCAAAGGTAGTCTATTTACCTACATTTGGCTGATTTTATGGTAAATGTAGGTAAATAGACAACACATTCAATGTCTGGGAAGTAGAAAACAATCCATGGATGTTATTGGCTGGAAGAAAACTTTTAGATAGTCGAACGACACCCCGAAAACTATAGTAAGGAACCTGAAAAAGGTCTCCCAATGCAAAAGACAAAATACAAAGCACCAATTGTTTGGGTTCAAAAACTCCACGGATATAAAACTTAATTTTTGTGTTACCCCCCTTGAAAACTAACATATCATATCCCCTGAAATTTGATAAGACTGGAAGATGATTCATTTCCATTTTAAAGTAGTCCCTTTCCACGGGACATTCCGTCATTTTTTGAGGGGATATTTATTTGTTTCCGAATGTCCTCGAGGTGAATTTTCCGGGGGGGGGACCTGGGAAGGCACTCCTTTGATCAAGTTTTGCTGCTTGTCATGTAGCCCCATGGAGACGAAAAAAATCAGCCACAATTATCAATTACGCACTTGAAATACATGGGTGATCTTAAATTCAAAGATCCGATTTCTTCGGCCGTTTCTGGGAGGATGAATGCCTACTTTTGCCAACTGGTGAGTTGTCTCTATAGTTAGAGGGGTGATCATATTGATGAAGTGTGCTATGTTTAATTTGATTTTGACGGATTTTAGAAATGTCAGCACGGCGCTGGCAACTCAAAGAACTATTTCCGAACCAACCGCATCTTGAAGATTCTTGGAGTATCAGTATCTTGAAATTGCACGCGTCAGTCGCAAACTAGCAGTAAATTTAGTACTCCCTGACGATTTTCGAAGAATCCGCAATGAAACTGACAGAAGATTAGTCCTTCACTTAGTGCTCCAACCTTTAAACAAAAATATTTAGAACTCTATGATGGGAATCTAAGGATACAAAATGGTACCTACCAGGAAATAAGGCCTTATTTCTTGGGGGTATGGCATTGGGTACCCTTAAATTTAGGTTCCAAAAACAACCTACCCAAAATGTCCCAGAACACACGTCTTCACAGCAAAATTCCATGGTGAAAAAAAAACGACATACCAACCGACCACCAGGGCCCCCTAACCACAGGTGTAACCTGTCCGGTGCTGGCTTTGACACATGAGCCACGAAAAAACCTTCTTATTTTCCATTATACTGGTTGTTTAATAGGGATCCTTGTATATATATAATGGTTTATTATATATAATTTCAATTTAACTGTGTAGTACAATCCCCTATACACCCTAAACAACGAGGGCTTTTTCATTGCTCACATGTTGAGTAGGTGCATCCATCCCCTACAACTAACGTAGGCCTTTCCAAGAGGCCACTAATTGTGTGAGGCCACTTTAGGCCGCATGAAACCCACTCATAAACATCCCCCTTGACCAAGGGGGTGCGTGCACATAATAGCATTTTATAAACCAAATGTGTTTATGAAATGATCGGATTAGGTTCTTTGTTTATAGAATGATGTCCCTAAAGGTATTTCATCTATAAAATGCTGTAACATCAAACGATCTAGAACAACGACGGAAAATGAAATCTTGCATTTATGAAATGATGGGGTCCAGCGTGGGGCCCAACACGTTTTTTTCTAATAAAATGATGGCTTCCAGAATTCAATTAAATTATATATTTGAAAACGTATGTATTGAGTCGCATATAATGGGCATGACTTGCACTAGTTAACTTTGTCCAATTGCATTGACAAAACGTGCATTTTAATTTTCTGAGTTGCGTTTTTTCTGTGAATTCTTCATGTTTCCAATTGTATGCGGCTGGAACCTAGTTGAGGCATTTTATAAACAACTTGGGGCAATGGGCTAGGTACACTGCGCGCACTGGACACAGTTTATAAAATGCAAGTTTCAAGTGTATTCCTTGATTTTCATGCGGCTGGAACCTAGTTGAGGCATTTTATAAACAACTTAGGGGGACGGGCCGGATTCACTGAGAAGATTTGAAACGCAAACGAATATCACAGAAACAACGCATCTTGCAGCAAATCACCCAAATGGATACACATCACAAAACAACGATTCAGAAACACTGAAATTGTATTTGAAAGCAAACGCTTAGCATACATTTTGGTGACTCCTTTGATGTGGTTTTCACACGGAACAATTTCTGTGCCTCGGTGAAAATCAATCCCGGTTTTTGGATCACAAGAGCGCGGCAAAAAGGCCCCAAAACACTCACCAAAATCTATTTGTTTTATAAAAAACCTCATCCCCAAAATGACAATTCCCAAAAGAAAATTACATCAAAAATCAGAGATCGAGAACTGATATTTATGAAATGCTGTTTAATTCAAGAAAGTTTGGTCACATCCAAAAAAAATAAAAATAAAACCGAAACTGGTTTATAAAATGAGTACTGGTTAAGGCATTTTATAAGTGTTAGAGGTTAGCATTTTATAAGGCATTGGGCGTGGGGGATTCATAAACAAGTATCAAAGGATCCTGTTTTTAGGGGGGTGCAATGACCTCTGTGGTGCGAAATCGGCGATCTCCCATGAAAATACTAAACTCAAAGCACCCATCAACAAATCACATTCAACCTCCAAACCTTAAAGCATAAGATGAGTTTCCGCAAGTAGAACTTGAAGGAGGACTTGACTCCACTACTTTTTGGGAGATATTCCATCAGATTACCATCCCTTTTCGGTTCAACCAGCTGCAGCTGTGAGTCACCTTTCAAATTTAGATGGCAAATATATGACTCCGATGGGAGTTCTGAGTTGCTTGGCTATGTCGCTATGTATCCTGAAACATCACAAGCCCACCAAGCTGGGAACTACAACTTCCTGATGTCCTGGTTTTTGACAAAAGGGGCAAACACAATAGCCAACCTCCTGAAAAAGATATTCGGATGTGCAATATATGTGGTTGTCTTTTCAGAAGTTACATTGGAATCACATTCGCCATAATCATTCAACACTTTTTCGCCTCTCCAAACATGGCCCTTCAGGAAAGTTTTGTTGACCAAACAACATCTAGCATCCTGATCAACCGACATCAGACACGATCCGGAAATTATTTAGGAAACATCAGGGAAAACTAATTGTCTGCCTGTTTTGTGGGATTACAAAGCAACACACATCTCACACTAGAGTCGTGTGTATATAAAAAATATAGATGTATACACAGGAATGATAAATAATGGCCAGCCATTCAAAACCCAGTTCCAACATATGGTCATGTGGTCATTTCCACGAGTGAAAACTTACAAGAGGGGAGGTCATTTTCCGATGAAGAACAAGGTACACTCCCTAAAACTAACATATCCATAATATCCCCTGAAAATCAATGGTTGGTTCAAATGACATTTCCTTTTGGGACCTGGAACCTATTTTCAGGAGCTATGCCCTGTTACTTTCAGGGGCTAGGTATCATCCCTCCCTGAAACCCCTTACAAACTTGGCGGCCAGCCTATCTCTCCAGCGACCAATTCTTTGGTCTCAATGTGCCACAACCTGGGAAACGTCCAACGGCAAACGGTGATTCCAAACGGTGGTGATTTCCAACGACGGGGGAGAAACGGTTGTTTCACGACTTTTTCCCGTATTTACCTACATTTCCCACAAAAAAATCAACTCAAGGTAGGTAAATATACCATACATGCATGGTATGCAGTAGGACAAGGTGTTTTTTTTTCCGGATGTGTCTGACGTGGTACACTAGGATTCAACAATCATTCCAATAGTGGAAGATACAGAGATACAGTAGAAATATCCCAACAAAAATGGAAAGACATGCGCCCTTGCTGTTGAAACCATAATGTACCCTTTCACTCTGCTCCAATTGAGAACATTGATGAGAAGCGACTATTGATGAGGAGAAGCACCCAAGCAAATTTCATTCCCCAAAAAACAAAGTTTACGATGAATCTACCCCATAAACATCACTTCAAAAGGGTCAAGCAAACAAGCAAACAATCATCTCCTGAAACCCAAATGATCACTGTTTTGAGTTTACCGGTTCCATTGCTGACCATAAAGCCATAAAATACATCTTCCCAATTCAAAACGAGTTGGTGTTTTCAACCTATCTGAAAAGTATTGTATAGTCACATAGGATTATTTCCCCAAAGTAGAGGTGAAAATAAAAAATATATATCTAAAACATCCCCCAGTAAATTAAGTGCCTAGGTCATACACCTCCATTTTATAGTGCAAATTCCAAGGGGGATTCCAACAAAAACCACCACCAGCACCATGATAAACACAAAGAGGCTACGTTGCACGCTCCCAGATTGTTTTTTTTCCAGCAAAAGGAACTCCACAGAGATAAAACGGATGCCGCGACGCCACTTTGGGCCTTGGATTTGGGAGAACGTGGGGTTGCTTGGTTGCTTGGTTGTTGTGGTTGTTTGGTTGTTTGGTTGTTTGGTTGTTTGGTTGTTTGGTTGTTTGGTTGTTTGGTTGTGTTGTTGTTGTTGTTGTTGTTGTTGTTGTTGTTGGGTTGTTTGGTTGTTTGGTTGTTTGGTTGTTTGGTTGTTTGGTTGTTTGNTGTTGCTGTTGCTGTTGCTGTTGCTGTTGCTGTTGCTGTTGCTGTTGCTGTTGCTGTTGTCTGTTGTTGTTGTTGTTGTTGTTGTTGTTGTTGTTGTGAGGTTTCCAACCAGAGGAAGTCAAAGAGTTTTTAGTGTGCATTTCATAGATTTGTTCGGAGCTCTTCTGGTGAACCTTCCCACAAAAGTGGGTCTGTCTCAAGTGAGATCTGGAAAAATCAGAAGGTAACTGACCATGAAACTGCTGAATAAATTCCATTGGAAACCAATGTTTTGAAAAACAATCCATCATTTCCATGTTTTCTTTTTTTAAGAAAGGCAAGCAATTGACATTCAACAACTCATTGTAAAACTGTCTCAACATGTTGTGAGAAAAACAGGTAACATACAGAACAAAACATGCTGACATGATGGCCTGGGATATTTTCTTTCCGAAGTGAAAACAAACACACAGACTCAGCAATGTCAATCAACCCTGTTTGAAAATTCACATGTGCAAGTAAACATCATACCATATTTCCATCATATCACTTTCAAACAACAGGTAGGTCTAGACATTCTGAAATTCATCATGCAATTATCATCCTAAAACTAGGTTGTGATTTCAACCCTTATACACGAATTGGATAAATTCTATAACCTATCAAATTTCAAACCGTAAAAAATTGAGCCCTTACTGACTTGACTTAATTAAAGATACAATCTTCTCGCTGGCAAGTATAGTGCCCAAATGAGGAAGATTATGTACAGCAAATTATATAGTAAAACTCCTTTAGTAAAGAAAACACCCTCCAAAACAAGAACACGAAACCTGAACCTTCAGAAAAATCCGACCTTCAAAACGGCATTCTTCGCCGACATCAGATGTTTTCCGGTCCAAGGCTCCCAGTTTTTGCACATCCTGCGGCTTCGCTTGGGTGATGTGCTGATTGAAATTTGGGAGTCGCTCCGTAAACATCGCTCCAAACGGGCCTCTTAGGGGGCTCAAGTTCTGCAAACAAAACTACCCCCCAAAGCTTGCAACATCTTGGATTGTTGGTGGTTGAACCACCCATCTCAAAAATATGCGACCGTCAAATTGGATCATTTCCCCAATTTTCAGGGTAAAAAAAACAAATATTTGGAACCACCATCCAAAACTTGCAACATTTATCTGGTTGGTGCTCAACCCCTTGTTGCTACCCTGTCATTCCCACAGCCCAGATATGTATTTTCAACCCGTGATTCACTGTGATTGGTCAATATCTTTTCCAGATATGGAAAAACCCCCATTGGCCACACCTGCAACCTGTGAAAAAGGGTAGAAATTGAAATCATGTTGACTCCCTGCAACTAACCCAGGAAAATATGCATACATCATAAACTTCAACTCCAGGTATACCCCCCCTTCATCTCAAAACACTATATAACCCTAGATTTGTTTACGAGATGCATACTCAAAACCATACTTTGGAGGGTATAACTCCTGTAAACTATGGCTATTTAGAAAATGTTTGTTGAATTTCGGGGGTGTTAGCAATCAAAAGACATGGGGTTTTCTACAACAAAGGTGACCTTATTTTGACATGCGAGCGGAAAAGTATTCGATGCCTCATAGGCCTTCACGACTTTGTCGGTAAGCCAACAATCTCCTGTCGAAGATTCAAATGCTTCGTAAAGGGAAGTTCCAAGATCCATAAAGTCTGTTGCTTTTTCACGCTGTGCCCCTTACAGGATCCATGATCCATGTGTGTGTATAGTGTGTTTACCTATACACTGCTTATTTTTACAGTAAATGTCAGTAAAAATACCTCCAAATCATGAATCTCCTTTTATCACACACTGCGAGTTGAATTCATACATTAAAAATGTTAGTTTAACTTCACACATGATAAAAATCGACCAAAGGTGATTCAACAATTACTGTAGTCACATCCACATCCAGGTGTAGACATGTTTTCAAAATGTGTGAGTTCCATTGTTCTGCTACCAGTAGTTGGTGGTTGCAACTCAATTAGAAAAATATTAGTCAGATTGGATCATTTCCCCAATTTTTGGGGTGAAAATGAAAAATATGTGAAACCACCACCTAGATATTTATACTGTTGATGATTTCAAGAAATCTCGAGGCCAACCACCTTTTTGGATGGACAGAAAACAAACCCGTCGCAAATCATGGGATGATATTTTTACCATTTCACCTGGTGTTTCCATCTATAGTACCAGATTGTGGGTTTTTGTTGTTTTTTTTTCCCGGAATTTCGGGAACTTCAACGAATTGTTCAACTCCTGGTGCGGTGGTATAGGTCAGCCGTTGGATGTGTTCGACCACCTGGCGATGATTCGATGGCGAGGCTGAAGGCGTGGGGAGAGAAATTGGCCTTGGGTGGATGAGATATTTTTCTTAGGATCAGCAACCACCTTAATACACCTTATTATGACTAGTGAGTATTTATTGGGTATATATATCCCCTATGATAGTTGTTGGTTTCAACCCACTTGAAAAATATGCAGCAAGTCAAATTGGATCATCTCCCCAGGGACCGGGGGAAAAATAAAACATGTTTGAGTTGCCACCACGTAGGAAATCGTTTCTGGTAAGTTCTGTCTACCAATTTGACATCCAAACACTGAAACATATCTTGCGACTGTTTGATTCTACCTACGTATGCTAATGCAACAATTAGAGTCTTTTTTCAATGAAACATCACGGACTACAGTGATACATAGTCACGATTTAACTTTTGTTGTTGTCTTTTTTCCATTCTGGTCATTCCATTCTTGTGGCATGCTGATAGACAGTCATTGTGGCACCGTCAGAACTCATCACCTCCCTTCGTCTGCAAAGCGCCATGACTCTCACTTCGAATCCTTCCAAAAGACGAATCATCAATGCAAACCATCTGCAAGAAAAAGCGTTCAGAACTTTTACATACTACATACATATTTGGAATCTACTCAATTTTAGAGGAAAAACATCTGGCAAATGAGATGTAATGTCATGATAGGATTGCTTAACCCCCGCCCATTCGATCTAATTACATACCAGTCATAATAATTTGATATCCAAATTATCATAAAATCCATAAAGTCAATTTTCAGGATGTCTGCATTTTTGTGCATCTATATGTATCTATATATGCCCTGCAACATTCAAAAGTTGCTTTTCAACAAAAAAACAACAAAAAGTCCAATGTTTAATGCTTATTCTAATGATTTTGAGGCTGGCCGTTTCCAGAAAAAAAAACAACTGCTCATTTACACAGGAGATCTCTCAGAATTACCAACATTTCTATTGTTTGATACCTCCAAAATGGTGCAATTTTCTAATTTTAATGACCCCCGTTTAAGAGGACTTCTTTGCGTTAAAAAAAAACGCAGAAACCCCCATCTTTCCCCCGCTAACCTTGCACTGGCCGCATGGCCGCACCTGTGGCCAAGCCTCACCCACGGTCAATCGAAAGGCCTTGGCCCTCTTTCGGACCTCCGAGTTGGGAGGGCAAATTCCCATAGGATCCATATGGGACCATTGTATCTATATTTACTATATACCTATAAATGGTTTGTTTTGGGGACAGGTAAAATTTAAGCATCGAATTCCTTAGGATAGATATGTATGGGATGTATATTATGGTATATTTACCGACATGAATACCATAAAAATCAATCGGTCATGTAGGTAAATATACCATACATGGATCCTATGAGATTGGAAGCGTGCAGGTTGAAAGATCTATACCTAGACCCTCCGCTTGCGTATCAAAATTTCAGCCCCCAGGTCTGTTTTTTTTTGGGGGGGGGGAGAGCACACATTACACACCCGACTGGAAGATGAAAGACCCGTTTCAAAAACAAAAGAATTTGGTTGGTACGATGATTCAAGTGTTAAAGGATCTCTGGCCATTCTTATTGCCATTCACATCTTTGGCAAATGTTCAGAAACATCCTCCTCCCATCATGGATTTGAATTCTTCGGTGGTCGCCATAACATTTCACATTCCAATGTCAGGATAGAATTGATCGAATAGATTTATCCTTTTGTAACTTTTCAGCTCATTCAAATTCCTGAGATGGCTGCAATCTCAAAGCGTTAGACCCTTCAAAAGGACCAACATGGACCCTACTTAGCCAAAAAAACATATCCTCCATGTACTTGGGGTACCCTAATTTGGGGTCGTCACACGAGAATGTCTTAGGGAACTTGCTCTCAACAAACCCATCATGTGAGGGAATGACCAAAAACCAAAACACCGCATGAGCGGTGGCAACAATACTAGCTGATAAGGATGCCTAGTGTTCACTGCCCACATCAGAATACAAACTGTTTGTTTCAAAAAACATCTCCAAACAACTATATATTGCTGACTTGCTTGTGTTTTCTTACTGACAAAAGTTATTACATTCTCAACAGAAAAACCTGTAATACTTGGAGGATCACCTTTTTTGTCAAGTGGGTTCGTTTCGGGAGGTTACAAGCCATTTATAACAATATGGACCAACCCGACTTACGGGACTTACTAACCAACCATTTACAACTACCAGTAGGTCAACCCTGACTTAAGGGACTTACGATCACCATGGGTATGAACCACTATAAGTGGGATGATCCTCCAAATGGTGTCTAAACTGCCACTATTTCCATATATAATCGAAAATAACATGAACATCATCATCAACCATCAAGCCCAATTTTTGGGGACTTACTTAACCGTTACTAACCAACCACTTACTAAAAATATGGCGTATGATCCTTCAAATTTAGGGGGCCTTAAAACCCATTTGACCAGAAAATTCACCGCCTTCTTGGCCAAGTGCGTCTCACGGGGATCTAAGACGCAACGATGTAAGTGTAGCTTGCCCAACAGCAAACCCACCTCAGACTCGGGGGATAAATATGTGTATAATTATATATACATGGCAACCCTTAGGTCCCCTGCTAAAAGTTAAACTCTTAGTGGGATACATATAAAATCCCACTAAACTCAAAGGAGCTCAGGGAATAAGGCTAATCTAAGATATGCCCATATATATTCAAAACCTTCACTGAAGGTTGAGCACCATGAGAACTTCATCACCATTTTCTTTCCAATTAACGGAGATCGGTTTTCATTCAACAAAAAATCAGCTGAAATCAGCCATGAAGATCCCGAGCTTTGTGTGGATGCCACAACTGGGGTTCCCCGAATTGGACCAACTTCCCCAAGTTTTGGAGGTTTTTTTTGTTTTGGCCCGCGAAAAACAACAAAATCAAATCCAGGGAAACGGTATGAAAATGTAACATTTTAATATGAATCTCAATTTTGCAACAATCATTTCATATTCATGAATCATCTAGTATCATTAAGATTGCTTTTTTAAAGCACTTTGAGCTCCTGGCGTAGGTTGGCGTAAATTGAAAAAAATATGACTTAAGTAATATAAGACTATATACTTACCTAGCAAATGGACTCTGAAATAAAAGTTTGAACTTTATTTTCCCTACTAAATATGTAATCCCAAAAAGTTTAAAGTTTAGCCATTGGCCAAGTAAGTATAAGATAGTTTAGAAAAGCCACATTGTTAATATCACAAAATATACATACAGGGTCCTGACTAAACACTGGTTCAAAGTGAAGTCCGTGCAGGTTCAATCAAACAGGTTCCCTTAACATAAAGATGTTCATAGATGACATTTACCATCATTGAACCAGGGTTTTTGGCAACCCCAAGATGTATTAGATAATCAAATGGTTATTTGACTGAATGTCGGTTTTTAGGATCGGGGAATCCCAACCTAAACCTGTATTGAATAAGTGGCCACTGGCATCCTGGGCACGGGGGGGTAGATCCAAACAGTAAACATCACCAAATTTCCACTGTCCTCACAATCGAAAATCAATACACTGAATAGATCATTTACACCCATCTATGACTGGAAAATGCTCAACACCCAGCCGGTTGCTCGGTTGCTCGGATCATTTAGGAGGGAAAATGGCTATATTTTGCTCATGTAAACTCATCACGAAGCACCAGCCAGTTATAGATATCTGGAAAACCGCTTGACATGTATGAAACCCTGCAAACAATCATATATTTACCATATCAACTGGTTCGCCGGATTTCTGAAACATCAACAGTCTGAACATTTATATGTTGAACAAAAATGCCACCCGCCGACGGAAAAAACCCTGATGTCCAAGTCCGAGTTGCTCCTGACATCGGTAAAAAGCCATGATAGACCAACACCGCCACCAAGGAGGCCGTACGCTGCGGTGCGTGAAAGGCACGGGAGGAAAGGTGAGCAGTGATTACTTGGAGCCCCCTGGTTATGTGAACTGTATATATAGGGGATTGTGTAAGGATTATCGTCATGAACCAACCTATAGGAATAGAATGTGTCATAAGGGTTGACTTGGGGGTTGGGATGGTTACTTCAAAAAATATCCTTGGGATTAATGTTTTGTTGTTTTGCTATGAAGAAAAAAAGTGGATCAATATATTCAGAAAGCTCACATCAACTGAAAAAACTTGCAGTATGTTGAAGCTTTTTTTTAGCAAGAAAATATGTCATGGCTCCCAATTTGAGACACACCGGAAGAATGAAATCACTAAAGAATGATGCAAACAACAATTAATTCAATGTACGGGGAGTTGGTCAAATTATAGTGACCTCACACGACCGATTTCCCCCAAATGGTGGTTTGGTAAAGGTCTCGTCTCGAGGACCTGCCAGGGGTGGACCTGCTCTTGCTGATGCCTCGAGGGGGTTGTGCGCCATGGGATGTCTTTTGTGACAGCATCGCGCTTGTGACAGCTTCGCGCTTCACTTTGCTATGGACGGTCACCGTTGTTTGGGAATCTATTCCAGTGACATCTTGGGCGAAACCAATATTCATCAAGCGGAGTCCCCATAGAGGCTCCAATCTTCATTCTGTCCTCAAAATTGCCACCTTTTTGAATGCGCCTTTTTTTGGGCTTTCCGGGCCTGGTTGTTTCTTCATCGACCGTGCACGCAACCTCTTCTTTTCGGGCAGCTCCTGTTGTTTAATTGGTTTGGCCTTCTCTTTTGGAGATAATTTGACCCAGATTTATCCTTGTGAGAAACCTTTCATGTGGGAATCGGTTTTTCAACATCTACAACTTGAGTATGAATCAATATGAAGACAATCTATGAATCACTAGTTGGTGGTTGAACCAACCCATTTGAAACATATGTGGGAATCTAAATGGGTTCATCTTCCCCCAATTTTCGGGCTGAACATGACAAATCATCGCAACCACCACCTAGATCATAAATACATACCTACAAATTCTATATATCATCTATAGCAAAAACCATCAAAAACCACTAAACTTCAGGAATAATTCCCCTTTTTCGCCCTCCCCCTCAAGGGTTGAGGGGAGCATTCCGCCACACCTCGCCCTCGTCCAGGCTGGCTACCACAAACTCGCCCCCATCGGGCAAACCTCATATTTTTGTAGCTTGAAAAAGGGGGAGGAAAACTTGACAAACGACCTGTATTGTATCATGTGTGTATATAACTATGCAGAGATATAAATGATTCACATATAGATGTATGCTTTATATGTAATAGTCTACTAAAGTGTTTATGGTTTAATTTAATGGAACGCTGAGTAGAATTTGGTGCTGTATATTTTTTCACACATTATTTCATGATTGTGGTAGAATACTGAATGAATACTGAACCCCCCACACTGGGGAACCAATTTTTGACCATCTTAGCAAAACTGGAGCAACCAAAATGGATGAAAAAAAACAGAAAGAACAATCTCAATGAACATGAAAACGTGTGTGTTTTCATTCTCCAATCACCTGAAATAAGGTTGTCTTAGGGAGGATTTCCCCTACTACACTATTACACTATTACACCACTGTTTTGAGTTGTGACTCAGGAATCAACAGGATGCTCATCATCCCCAAATTCTGCATCTTCCCTCGCTAAGGGGTACATAAGATACATGCCCATAGGCTCCATGTATGGTACGTATATTCACCTACATTTAGTTGATTTTTACGGTAAATGTAAGTAAATATACCATGCATGGATCCTATGGGATGGGAAGAAATCAAAAATCCTCCTCTGCTCATTCCAAATCGCCCGTCTTCTTGGAGGATGGGCTGCCAGGACGGACGTAAGTGGTGAATAAAACCATGGTGATCGGTTTCGTCCCGTAAGGCTAGGGTTGATCCCCTAAAATGATCCTTCCTCCAAGTAGCTGCAACGGAGGGAGGTTTCTCAACAACTTTTGGGGCCCCGGATTTTCACCTCTGAAAAAAAAATCGCTGAAGCAAGTTCGTGACGTTTTCACAAGAAATTGCGAGCCTCTTATTGCCGAAGATGTAGCAAAAATGACATATATGTTTTACACAACATAAATCATGGGTACATATTTATGTACCTTATTTTTTGAAATCAATGAAACGTAATCCGTGTTTTTATGTTTACTTTCGTTCCCTGTAACTAGGTCCTAGCTAGGTATATCGACTGCTAAATTTCAAATCAAACTACTCCACTGCAACTTCAAATGACCAAACTCTTCCGTACAAAAACAAAAAGGGCATATATTCAAGGTCTTGTGGTCAAAACAAGCGCACTTTCTTAAGGTTACCCTCCAATGAGGTGGGGAATCAAAAAAAATACAGTACCTTACCCTCCGTATATAGTATCAGAAAAAAATCAAGCAACCTGGAATGTCATGTCAGATTTACATATCCTCCTTGTCTGTCTAAGCCTTTTTTTAAAGGTCCACAACAAAAGCCTGAACAAAAAAAACTCCTCAAAAACTCCACAAAACTCGGGATATGCCGGGCAAGACACCCTCATCCACCAGATGCGGTAAGATTTGGTCCAAATCCTGGTGGGTGACCCGCCCCCGCGCTACCACCAAAAGGAGCCACCCGGAAAAAAAACGAACACGACTCTGGTTGAAGTCAAGTCAAGGTGGCCGGATTTCTGCATAAATTTCATCTGGTTGGTGGTTTCAATCCATCTGAAAAAAATTAGTAAAAATGGTAATCTCGCCCAAGTATATATATTTCTTAGGAGTGACCGGACCTTTTTTGGTGGGTTTCATGAGAGTCTTTCACGGGTTTTTTGTGACCTCCATTTGGGTGATCAGTTGAAGAGTCACTGGGAAGAAGCTAGGGCCTGCCGTTTTTTGTTGCATTTTTTCGTAGGTACCCAGCATGAGGTAAATGATGGTAAATGTATGTAACTATGTAAATGTATGATACATCATAGATGCTGGAGTGTTTGCATATGATTCTCCAAATATTCTCCAACCTGAGTTTTTTGTTTCATGCCTTCATGCCAATGTTGGTGGATTCCCTTGCTACCAATTCAATTTCCTCCAGTAGTGTTGAGCTTTGTAGTGATTTTTTGTTAGGTCGTGGAGGATGCATTATTCACCCATCTACCATGAATGGCCTCCTGGAAAAGACTATATTTATAGGCTATAGGAAAAAAGCCAGAAAATCATCAATTGAGCCACGAAAAAAACCCTTATTACTTTCCATTCTACTGGTTGGTTAATAAGGATCCTTATAGTGGTTTATTAAAATCCCTATATAACTGGGTAGTATAATGCCCTTTATAACCTAACCAACCAGGGTTTTTTTCATTGCTCAATTGGATGACAATCATTGACTCAAAAGTGGTCAGCTGGAAAGGGAACATGATGGATATGGGGACCCATGTGCCCTTGGAGTTTCTAGAGACTTTTGTTGGGAGGACCACATGTTGGTTGACCTGGCGATGGTGGTCTGGCCCCCAACCCAAGTTACATACGTTTGCTCCGCCTTTGCTATGAAAAATGGTTTCTGTACCCCTCAAGTGCTCCCTGTCGTCACCACTAAATTACGACAGTACCTGGCATTGTTCAAAAAAAAGCTGACTGAAAACCCAAAAACATCAGCTGGTTAAGAACCATGTCCGGGAATTCATTGAATCAAACAACCCCCAAAAAAATTTGTCCGGGAATTCATTGAATCAAACAACCCCCAAAAAAATTAGACCCCCAGACTTATCTAGGTAGACATCCCACAACCAAGTCCTTGCAAAATCAATTTACCCCAAACAAACCTAGGCTTCCAAACACCTGGCCATGAGGTATGACTGGACCCCCAAAACATACCCTAAACAGGAGGTATGACTGGAAGACTAGGGGAAACATGACGGGTTTCCATGGTTTTCCCGCTTTCCCCCAAAATCTCTCTCACCAAACAATCTCCCAACAAATTTCGACACTCCTCAAGGCTCAAACTTGATGGAATCCGTGCCATGCCCGCGGTGGGTCACGTGGGTTTTTGGTTGGCTTTTTGTTGAGAAAACCAGGTGGTTTGCAGCTTCAGAGGTGAAAGTGGTCTAGGGCGAGCCTTTCACATCTTTGGTAAAAATCATTAAAATGAGAAGTATCATACTATTACATAGCTTGAGAGGCTTGCCAGAATGGATGGGGAAGATTAGCCACAAGATGAGAAGATGAGATGTCAGACACAGATGAATAAAACACTCTCCCCATTCAACTCTCTGAACGCATGTTTTTAGGCATGGAAGTTTCCTCCCATCCGGGTTCTTGTGTTTGTTGACCCCCAACAAAAAGCCGTTTGGGCTCTGTTAAAGGATCTTTAAGCGGTGGAAAAAAAATTGGAAACAAAAAATTGGAAGCCAATGTTGTCATGGAGGGTGGAGTCAACCCTGTTTTCGTAGAAATGCTGGGCCGTTTTTGGTCCAATTTTGGGGATTCAACCATCAATATGTTTGACTGGACTAAATCCGACAATTGCTTGTTGGTGGTTTCAATCCATTTGAAAAATATTAGTCAAATTGGGAATCTTCCCCAGGTAGGGGTGAAAATAAAAAATCGTTGAGTTGCCCCCAACCAGATAGTGCCGAAGTCGGAGTTTTTACAGGTCGCCAACTTTCATAAGGAAAGTTCAAGGACGCGCTGACTTTTGTGTGTTTTGTTTAGGCTTTGAAAAAACCGGCAAAAATGGTCTGTGGGATCTAGATAACCCCCTCTCACCACCCAAAAATGCTGGCTCGTGGCACGTGAAGGTTTATAATTATTTGGGGATTCCCCTACTACAATTTGTTCATGTCATCCTGCTAATGGCTGGTACGGGGGGTGGTTGGAAAAAAACGCCCTCTGTCTCGTTTGACCGGCTTTTCGGACTTGCCTTGATCTGAAAAATCTGTCGGAATGGAACCAAGTTCAGGAGGAACTGTTCCACGTGTTGAGCTTTGATTGTTGGTGTTGATAAGAATATACGGGAAATAGTGATACAGTAAGCATCATGATTTATGATCATGGTTTCCATGATCCAAAAACCACTATCATCATTGTAATCGTTTCTTTAGCAATCATCATCATCATCATCATCATCATCATCATCATCATCATCATCATCATCATCATCATAAATCCCCATCCTCATCCATCACTAATTAGGAAATTCCTCCTTAGCAATGAACAAAACATAGATGTCACAAACCCAGCTTGCACCGGCTTTTTTTGGACTCCACGGTTTCACTTGCCCCAAAAGTGTCGATCTTCTCCGGGCCCGCCGATTTTCAGCTTCTGCGCCGCAGCTTGCAATGAATCCACCGTAGTCTTCAACTTACCTAAGGGTCTTCCACAGCGTTTGCTTTTCTTAGTTTGGTGGCTCATAAGAAAACAAGTGGTTGGTGGTTGAACCACCCATCTGAAAAATATGCTCGCCAAATTGGATCATTTCCCAAAATAGGGATGAAAATAAAAAATATTTGAAACCACCACCTAGATAATCACAAGCCCAAATTAAAGCCATGTTTGGTTTTGGTTTCATTCACCACATAAAAAAAGCTAAACGTACGTACCCACAACCCTATGATACACACATACCCCTTTTTTGAGCGTGGGTGAAAATAGTGCTGCTGCTGATGATGCATCAACCAAAGCTTCGAGGATTCGAGGACAATTTTGAACCAATGGAGTTCCAAAAATTGGCACAAAAAAAACCAACTGCAGTCCAAAACACTGAGCATTCCTCCTGTTGGATAGCTTTCCTTGGAAACAGCTCACCAGATATATTTCGGTGTTTCCATTTTTTTCGTCCAAAAACATCCCCAAAAAAAACAGCACATAAATTAGATACCTAAACCTGAGATCTTTTCATCCCCCCCCCCAAAAAAAAAACAAGTCCTCCCTGATTGACAAGTCCGGGGGTGGAAAACGTCGTCAGGTGACAATGATTTGAACATGGCATCAAAACCTTCTATGATCTATCACAGTTCCAAGATTTTGAAAGTGAAGATTTGGTAGAAGAGACCCTTTGGTGGAAGAAATCCTGTACCACCGATGTATAAAACCCTGTAAATAATAGGAGAATCTTTAAATCCTAAGTGGTGCAGCAGCATATCATTCCATCAACATTGTACGTGACACCGGAAATATTGCTTGGCATCTTGGTATAAGGTTTAAAACAACCACAGATCCCAAACGAGCTATCTGGGCAATTTTATATAAATCCGTTTCCTGAATTAAAGCCATTTGGGAGGGGGATTCCCTTACTTAACCTGGATTCCCTTACTTGGAAGTTAAACATGGAGGGATCTCCAACAGGATCGTTACCTGAAAAAACTACAGCCATTTTCCACTGAACCATGATCGTGGTAGAAAGAGTATCCTATCTCATTCTACTGACTAGTTTGTTAGTTGCATCACCTATTGAATTCCCCGTGTCACCAGCTATTTTTAAGCCCTACAAGAACAAGTAGTATAACAGTATAACCCCCAACAATCAGGGTTGATATTTATCTTCATCTGGGCAAACGACATAATAAATCACCAACCCCCCAAAAAAACAAAGGCCATTCTTGGGAGTCAAAATGACCATTTTTGGGAGTCAAACATTTCCCTTACACAACCCGAAATCACCACCACCAACCACTATCCACTGGGAGAAATACGGCACGGATCTATCTATCAACCAGCAGGCCCCATAGGATCCTTGGGACTCATATATTTACCCACATTTGCCTGATTTTTTTATGGTATTTCATGTAGGTAAATATACCCACAGGCGCCTTCGTTTGCCTCAGAGACACAGTGCAGCCCCTGCTACTGAACCACAGCCCAACAGTACTCACTCATCGTTTAGGGTTCTAAGTTTTAGGGGCTGGTTTGGGGTTCAAATCATAGGGCACCTTCAAACACATACCGCACTCCACGTTTAGGGTTTTGAAACTTAGGGATTGGTTTGGGGTTTCATGCTTCTCGTGCGCCCTTGAAGGCATACTAAAATCCACGTCTGGGGTTCGTTTAAGGGTTGGTTTGGGGTTTCATGTTTCTAGTGCACCCTTCACGGAATATTACACTCCGGGGCAAACGAAGGAGCCTGGCCGTAAATATACCATACATCTGGGCAATCTATTATAAATCCTTAACCTAAATTTAAGGCCGTTTTGGGTAGGCTTCCCTTACTTTTCACTACCTTTTGTGGTTTTTCCCAACCGGCAAAAAAAGGTCGCTATAAAAATTGCCTAGTTGGATCCGTCATGGGAGCTTTATGTTTTCATCACCAAACATTTCAGGTACCTAAAATGGAGGAATCCTCACCTATATAAGCTGTATGTAAGGGCTATGTAAGGGAAACCCCACCCCCAATATTAGCCTTGTAAGGTTCAGTACCTTTATTTTAGGTACCTGAAACTTTTGTTGATTTCATGGTTGCTGGCAAAGATTCATGTAGATGATCACTACTTCCAGGGAGTTGGATCACCAAGGCTCGTTGTTGATCCTTTTCAGAGCGGAAGTCGCTGGTTTTCGTTGATTGGTGGCGCAGGCAATTCGGTGGCAAGCAAAACATGGAAGTAGTAAGCATGGTTGTGAAAACACAAAGAAACCCCCCCCTGAAAACTAACATGACATTGGAAATTCCCTGTTTTCAATAGGGAATACATCGGTGGATTTTCCATTGTCATGTTAGTTTTCGGGGGGGCCCACCTTGTATCAGTTATAAGTGGAGCTAAAGCCCCTATAAATGGCCCTAAAAATGGGTAGCTGAGGTTATAACCCTACTTATAGTGGTTATAATCCCATTCAGAACTAGTATAGGGGCCCAAATTAATCGAACCGCAAAATTGCTCCTATTGCCATGGTCCAATCACTTTGAGCCACAACCAAAATGAACTACTTGGTGCAAACATCAGACTTTCATGGTTAATGGTTGATCGCAGCTGCAACGGCTACACTTTTATCTCATATCTGAGCTATGAAAAAACAGGCCCTTGTTTGGGGGATTTGTTGGGGATGGAAAACTCCTCAGTTATATTGGGATTATAAACCATTATAAGGATCCCCATTAAACAACCAGGAGGACTCATGGAAAGTGAGTGACCCCGAGTTTTTTTCATGGCTCATCTGTTGGAAACGGCAAGACTAAGCTTGAAACAACAAGAGCAAACACCCTTGAAGCACCCAAATCATGACTGGTTGGTGGTTTCAACCCAGTTGAAACATATTAGTCAAATTGGGAATCTTCCCCAAATAGGGTTGAAAATAAACAATATTTGAAACCACCACCCAGAAACACCCTTGAACCACCCAAATCATGACTGACCCCATGTTTTTTTGCCTCAGAGGTTTGTTCTTCAATGGGGGCCTGCACTTCCGACTCCTGTGCACAACAAGGGACAGCCACGACATTTATCAAAACGCCATTGCTGAACCGAGGAGTCACAACACCCAATGGATGGATAAAACCTGCTAAAAACAACTGAGGAGTTGATGAACCATAATAAACCCTACACAAAGCATATGTATATATATATATATATGTATATATTCATATCATATTCACTATAATTTAAAAACATCACTTGAGAATTAAAGGGGTGTGAACCACAGTTGCGGGTGCTGCTGATGGTGGGCCAAGGTTTTGCAATCCCATGGGGGCCGATGGATGCCCTGCACCTCTATGTTTGAAGGTCAACCAACCCCCTAAAAGACAAAGCCTTTTCCAATCTGTAACAGCCGGGTTGAATCAAAGGGTTCTAGGTATATAAATGTAGGAAACTGGTTGGTGCTTGAACCACCCATCTAAAAACATTCTCGTCAAATTGGATCATTTCAACAAATAGGGATGAAAGATAAAAATGCTTGAAACCGCCACCAGGCAAACGTAGTAATGATCGAATATGATCGAATCCTATACCGGCAAAATCAACAAAGTTGATGCAAAAATACTCCCTCTGCTCAGCTAATGGTAAATTGGTGGTTTGGGTTGGCGGTTTGGATTCCTAGGATCCTCTTATGAAAGGGATTGTTACTTAGGAGTATCCCTAGAATCCCAAACCACCAATTAACCATCAGCTGATCTGCAATCAACAAAAACAACACTCCAAACAAAAACAAGCCCAGATGCACAGAATGCATGGAATAGTTGCCGATATTTACTGTACAATAAATTCAAGCCATTCATGGATCGGAAAGTATGCCAGTTCCATTCGGCGCATATGAAAACAAGAAAATGATCCGAAATCTAAGATGGCTTTTTATGGCTCAAAATTCTTCATCTCAAAATTGATGGTTGGAATATGTTGGAATACTGTTGTTTTGATCCTCATTTTGTCCTCCCAAACTGATATGTACCCTAATTTGGAATATATTACACCATCAATCATCAATCCATCATAATTTTATATCGGTATATGTTACATGAAGTATATAACATGAAAAATAAGGAAGCGAAAAAAACAAAAAAGACGTCACTTAATCTCATATACTACATGATCTATCATTTTTTGGGAGGCAAACAGTTTTCCAAGCTAAACATCCAATCCAATTCCAGCGAAGTTACTACTAACTTAACTAACCGTAACTAACCACGTTTTTCGCTACGGAAAAAAAAAACACTACTTGGATCATCCCATGGCCCACGTCCTCTAGTGACTCCATTTCAGGAACCTCCTCAGACGCAACACCTTCGTCTCCTCCGACCTGACCCACCATGTGGCGTGGGAAATTTCAGGTTGTTGCCGTTGAATTCAACGGGTTGAAAGGAGTCCGGCGACATGGGGTTGTCAGAACTCACCGGGGCCCTCAACAAATGGTCTGCTGTTGGTTCACCAACCATGGATTCGGGGGAAAGCCAATTTACAAATACACCAGAAGTATATTACGTAACCTTTATTGATTTCCATACCAGGTAAATGTGTTTTTCTATGTTGAACCATCTTCACGACGTCTTCAAAAAAAAGTGTCACCAGTTTGCTTTGTCAAACGAGCTGTCATCCTGAGGGATGATATGATCAAATTTGCGCAAAAAATGAATCATGTTTGAATAAGGTTTTTATAGAAAACACCTGTGTTTTTTTTCCCATTTTTTGTTCTCCAGCAAAATCTCTGGAGCCAAATTTTTTCCAAAACCTCGTTTTAAAACGATGGCTGTTGCGTGGCCTCAGCTTCAGCACCTTCACCTCCAAAAATGTGCAGGTTGTGAGGGATGGGTCACTAAAAATTCGGTCAATTGAGTCATTGCCCAAACACTCAATATATGGGTGTTTCCGAAAATGGTGGTACCCCCAATTCATCCATTTTAATAGGGTTTTCCATTATAAACCATCCATTTTGGGGTACCCCTATTTTTGGAAACACCCATATGGTACATATGTAGGTAAATATGTACCATGCATTGAGTGTTTGGATTGGTTATCCAGTTGAGGTTGGTAGTTGAAATCCCATTATTTACAAGGTTTTATACATCTCAAATGCTGCAGGATTTCTGAACCATCAACACTATTGGTTCTTTTTTCATTAGGGGATTACCCTCCAGGGAACTAACATCACTACAAGCCGGCACCTTTGAAAAGTCGATGATTTCCCCCTTCCAAGGGTTTATATGGAATCTAAAAAATGGCCTCTTGGAAACTATCATTTTCAGCTTCCAGCCCTCTCAACCTCAGGGGTTGAGTCGGCATCTCTCAACCACTTAGGTAGGTCGTTTTTTGGAAACTTCGGGATCCGGATGTCAGTCCGAACTGGAGAAATTAACATGACAAACAAAATGATTCACCTCTAGTTGGTGGTTGAACCAACCCATCCTGAAAAATATGCAACCGTCAAATTGGAGCGAATTTCCCTAAGGTTCGGGGTGAAACTAAAGATTTCACAACCTAGACCTATTCACCTATGATGGTCTGGTAGGCGTATTATTCCCTACTGAAAATGCTGGAGTTTTCATTGCTATTTTTCGCATAGTAATCCATGGGACTGGTATATTTACCTACATTTACCATAGAATGTAGGTAAATATTCCAGTCCCATGGATCCTATGGGTAAGGCAATTCCTGGGAAAAAAAAACTGGTTTTAAAGAAGATGGAATGAAGGATCTTTTTGTTCCGTGATTCTGTGAAAAGGGTGTCTCCCTTCACCATCCCTTAGGGTTTAACTTGGCACCCAAACTGGAAGGTGCCGGTAAAAATATGTTTATAAATATATATATATATATAAACATATATATATACTCCCCCCGAAAACTAACATGGAACCCAAAAATGGAGGTTTGGAATATGCCTTTCCTTTTCGGACATGTGATTTTCAGCTTCCACGTTAGTTTTCGGGGGTGTATATCTTGGTTCTCGCCAGATTTCTGAACCATCAACAGTATGAAATTTGGGGTTCTGGGTCGTTCTTACACAATGCGGGTTTACCGTGGCCACAGAATTGTTGAGCTGAAATTGTCGTGCACTACTGTTGATGGCTGAAATCCTGCACCACCTGGGATGTATAAACCTTGTAAATGAATAATGGGATAAGCTACCAACCTCAAGTGGGGCAGGATTTCTTCCATCAACAGTATCAGTCCTTTGATTCCTATATCTGGCAATGGGAGTTTCCTAGCGCAGTGATCTCCCGTGCCGTGGCAAGAAACAAAAAAAGGCTCCCATTGGTCACGCAATTTTTGTAGGGTTCTTAAGGGGTGTTCAAGAGGAAGGGGGTAACTGGGGAACCCTAAAGATTCCTTCTATAAAATTGGAAACTTTAGGGAAGATTAGGGGAATCTGTACCCCCCCCCCCCCTTAAGAATCCTATCAAATTTTGTTCACATGGGGGAAAACGAATTGTTGGGAAGTTGCGGGTTTTGTCTGCAGTTTTTTGGGGGAAAAGTACGACGTGTAGAAAGCTGAATTCAGGTCAATTTTGGCTAAACCAGATCTCCAGTGCCCTCAAATCCCATCAGGAATTGCTTGTTTCTTTTCAAACAAATGGAGACAAATGGGCGACACAAAAAAGTTAAGGGGTGCAACAAAACTCCGATAAAACCAAAGTTGGAGTCCTTAAAGAAAACAAAAAATATATTATATAATTTCAAGGAATTAGAGCCATGCGAGATTTTACCGGAGCGTCCGTTGAGGTTTCACAACTCTGGTTTTGTAGTTGAAGCAACCAATTTGAAAAAACACGTTGTCAACATAATGTTGATGGTTCAGAAATTCCAAGGCAAACCACTTGCGATGTATAAAACCCTGTAAATAATGGGATTTCAACTACCAACCTCAACTGGTTAGCTGGATTTCTGAACCATCAACCGTAGCTTCATCTTTCTCCAAGTTTGTGTGTGGTGAAAATTTTCCAGAAATAAACACCTAGGCATCGTTCCAAAATTAGTGATGGTTCATGAGGCACAAAAAAACACTCCCCAAACAGACACCCCTGAAAATTTTGGAACCTAAAAATCACCCAGTTGAAAAAGAACATCATCTGAACCAAACCTTTTTGGGGTTCAAATTTCTCAATTTTCCAGGGGTGTAACCATGAAATTCCAATTTGGTCTGAATTATCATATGGATTTTCTCATGTTGGTTTCCTTATCATTGAGGTTCCTTCATCCCAAAACGGTAAACCTAGGGGTCACACCCAAATCATACCTATTGAAGATGTACACCCTGGCGTACCTACCAGCACCTTCCAGTTTGGGAGCCAAGTTGAACCCAAAGGTAGGGTGAATTGACACCCTGTAACGGAACCATTTGGCATCCAAACTGGAAGGTCCAGGTACTGAAAAAACACTGTTGCTTTTTTGTATTGAAAATCGGGTGATATTTCATGGCCATGTCAATTTACTGGAGGGTTTTGTCAACCTTAACTACTAGTAGTTGGTGGTTTCAACCCCTTTGAAAAATATTAGTCACAGTCAAAATGGGAATCTTCCCCAAATTGGAGTGAAAATAAAAAATATTTGAGTTGCCACCACCCGGTGAAGTCTGAAAATTTGAAAGCACCGAACTATTTATTTGGGTGTTTCGAAAAATAGGGGTACCCCCAAATCATCCATTTTAATAGGGTTTTCCATTATAAACCATCCATTTTGGGATACCACTATTTTCGGAAACATCCATTTAGTAGTTTGCCGTTTCGCCTTGCCTTCTAACTCTGCGGGCTCATCCATTACACCTGGCTTCGCATCTTGTGCACCTGGATTTTTTTGGCCATGCCGGTCGTTCCCTTTTTTGAACCGGTTCGGGAGTGTCATTCCATTCAACCAAAAAAAGGTGAAGTTGTTCATATATATATATATATTGAATCGTTTCACTTCAAACATGGATTTATGGTTCATAAATTATCCAAAAATTCTTGACATCCCGTGATTCCTTTCTAATTAGCTTGCCTGGGAACCCCTCTTCATTTTTGAACTTTTCGTTTTGCCTCAGTCACTTGATTTGAAGGTACTTGAAGAAAAATTTGGCCTTTTTAAAGGGAATATCTTTTGTGCAAACCACATGTGTTTGCAAAAAGCAAGGGTGTTGGGTAGTCTCTTCCTTCTTCTTCTTTTTTCTAGTTGGTGGTTTCAACCCATTTGAACAATATGCTCGTCAAATTGGATTATTTCCCCAAATTAGGGTTGAACATAACAAATATTTGAGTTGCCACCACCCGGTATTTCTTTCAAATGACAAGAGACCCACAAATCATTCGGCTGAACAAGCATTGTTGAATCTGACCCACTGACATGTCTGTGTTTTTTTTCTTGGGGGATCTGCTGGTGTTTGCCTAGGGTTGGGAAAAAAAACATGAAAAACATACCTAACAAATGGTCTTATGATGTCTTATACATTAGTGATGCATCCAGTAATGTCTTATATATTAGTGATGCATCCAGCATATATAGAGTGGAAAAGATCAAACACTACCTCAAACAAACTCAATCATTGATGATTCAGCCCGTTGACTCTTGTGTTTTGCTTCTAAAAAGAAAACTTTGGCCAAGCAACAGCTCCAAAAGAAAAAATCCTTGGGCTGTTCCCCTTCCCAGCAATTGTGTCATATGAATGTTTATAGGAATCCCCAATCCTAAACATGTAGTCATCCTGCTGGTGACTATTGGGAAGGGGAATAATCCCAACATATTCCTCATTTGAACTCGCTCATGTTTTCTGTTTAACTAAAACCCCAAAGTTTAACAGCTTGCCCCTGAAAATGGATGGGAAAGGAAGACGTGTGCCTTTCCTATTGGGTTTCGATAAGGTTTGAGGGGTAAACGGTAAACCCGCTGGAAAAAACATCGGCAGGGCACTTGGAGGATCATAACAGTCAGTAAGTGGTTAATAATCATGCTTAGGTTTCGTCCCCTAAGGATTGGGTTGTTCCCCATCCAAATGGCCTAAATACTAGCTAGGATGATCCTGCAAGTATTGTTTGCTGTTGGATCCCCCCCCAAAAAAATCGGCTCCAGGATCCCCCACCACCTGGGTCTGGAAGGTCTTCATCGGCAAAACCTTTGGGATGGTCACCTGGGATTTGTTTGGGTCTTTTTACAGAACAAAAGGGCTGGCATTTCCTATCTATCTGGCCAAATTATAATATTTCATCAACCTATTTTTTTTTGAAATAAGGGGATTCCCTTCCGTAGCTACCTTTTTGTGGTGACCTCGGCTGAGGTCGCCATAAATTGCCTAGATATATACACCGAATGTGACTGGAATATCTACCCTCCCTGAAACTAACAGCGAGTTTACACCTGAAAATGGATGGTTGGAAGACGATTGTTTCCTTTTGGGATGGCCTATTTTCAGGTGTTAGTTTTTGGGAGTGTACCTAGATGAATGGCTTAAATTTGTGGTAAATAATAGGGGTATGCCATACATTCGGTGCATCTGGGTTTCCGGAAAATCTGGGTGAGATTTCCATGTTCAAACAAGAAACAACACATTCATTTTTTAATGAAAGCACCGTTTTTTGTGAACGTCGAAGACTCCAAAATAGTCGGACAGTATTTTTTGGTGGCAGAGATTCCTTTGCCCTGCAACCTGAGGCGTTTCCCACATCCTGTGAGGTTTTGATGAAAGCATCTTAAAACACTGTAAGGAGTAGGGTAAACTACACTCCCCCGAAACTAACATCTCCCACCTGAAACATGGATGGTTGGAATACTAGTATCCTTTTGGGGGTCATTTTGGGCCTATTTTCAAGGGCAAAATTGCTGTTTCAGAGAGTGTGAAAACTGTTTAGGTGAATTTCCGCCATCAACAATATGAAACAGATTGTTACTGCCGATGCGTCAGAAATCTTTCAAACTTTGTAAAATTCCCCTGCTGTAGACTCACTAGATCCTTTCCTTTTTCAGCAAGCCATTGGGGGATGTGTGCTTTCAGTAAAATTTATACCGCAGCAAAAAGTTACCAGCTCTATTATTGTGGAGTTTCCAATTTTTTCGCGGTCTCAGGTTGTCTCAGTTAACGTTGTTGGGCTTTTTTTGAAGTTGTGGTGATAAAAAGTGATCCCTTCATTTTAGACCGGAAACGTTATGAGTCTCACATGACCCCCCCCCGTCATTGATGTGAAAAGTGGGATGTTGTCATCCGAAACTTGATAGAACTTTTGCCAAAGAAACTGGCACTCGGACCATCGGATTTCCAGGGAAAAAACTTGGGGTGGACCCCAAGCATATGGACTCCGTGTATGGAATATTTACCTACATGTGGCTTAAAGATTTGTAAATTTACAGGCAAAAGGTTACATTAAATCATGCAATTAAGCAATTAATAAAATATGGGCAAATATTCCCTACATTCGGTGCATCTGAGATATGTATATAGGCTGATTCTCCAATCGTCCCCATCCGATGGGATTCCCGTCATGGGATAAGCATAGCTTGAACCAAAGCAAACATTTTGGTTGGCCAATTTGCTGGATGCGATTCTTGCAGCAAATCTTGGCTCAGTTAAAGGTTTTTTCAAATGATCATCCATTGAATCGATTGCTCATTTCGCTATCAGCACAGCTGATCGTAAATGGTGGATTTTCCCACAGTGTTTCGTTGATGTTGCCCCCGACTAACTTGGAGTCGGATCGTGGGATCGGTCGTTTTTTTGGTCACGTTTTTAAGTGGCAACCTGTCCGTAGCAGCCGTAGCAGTTTAGAGTCAGGTTGTAAAATGGATCTCGAATTCTCTCTCCCTATAATTTGTGTACCATAAAAAAGTTTTCCCAAAACTATACCCAATCTCTTTTTGTCTCTAAATACTGCTATTTTATGCTATTCTAAACACCTTTAAACCAAGCCAAACCAACCTCGTCTTCTTGTTGGACCTTTTTCCGGCGCAACTACGTTGAACCAAACGGCTTTCAACCCCCAAAACTTCCACCGTTTTGGGATGCCAAGTGGCTTTGCCCATCCTCCGGAAGCGCCTCTTCCCGTGCCGTTTGCGTTCTTTCGTCGGGATGATTCTTTGCCTCGCTGTCTGTCCTTGGCATCGAAGAAAGCACGATAGCCATGGGGCATCGGGCATCACTGGAGGTGGTGGGTTGTGGCTCAAATGGTAACAGTGGTGGGTTTGGATTCATATGGGATCACCAAAAATAAAAGGGATTCTTAAGGAAACCCCAAACAATACACTACTACTTTTCGGGAAATCCCTCAAAAAATCACCATACATGTGCATTGTTTGATCACCCCATAGGTGGGTAATTTCACACAACCCCTGTCACTGCGGTCGAGGTGGGCTTCCAAAGCTGCCTGGTGACTTCAGTTTGGGGGAGTTCATGACATGATATGTGTTTCCATGATCCTTTCTGCTTTTCACCCCTCATAGTAAACCCATCAAGACCCATCCTGCAGAAGCCTTTCCTTGCCCAGATTCTCTGCAGGTACATCGCTCGGAGGGTGATGGCTTTCATGGATACCCGGGCCATGTGTGCCGTGATGATGTTCCGGTGTGTGGTGATGTTCAGGTGCCAGTTCCGGGCCATGTTCAGCTCCTTGAACATTGGATGAACATTGGAACAAGGTGGAAGAGTCATGATTCATGATGTGGTGGTTGCTGTTGATGTTGATGTTGTTGTTTTTGTTGCTGCTGCTGCTGTTGTTGTTCTTGTTTCTGGTTGTAGAGGATGTGTTTTTTTTCAACCCTCAACCCACTAGAGATGGTGAAAGAAGCGTCACCCTTGGCCACATTGGGGCAATCTACATGTTTTTGGCGCTTCGTCCTGCCACAAAGACATAGTGACATCTGATTATATATATGTGTATAATATCTATACACCCTGGAAGATTTCACATGTAACCTACAGCCATCACCCATGAAAAGAAAGGAAAATGATCTGAACCAAACCTCCAGGGAATTATGTTCCATGTTGATTTTCCGGTTTTTTTTGTCTACTAAAAAGAAGAAACCAAAAATGGGAAGCGAAACACCGAGTCCTCTGGTTATTCTTTCCCACTGAACTGAACTATGCTTGTGGACCAACAAAAATACATTGCGCAAAAAGGCAAAGTCAAAGGGAGCCCCTTTCAAAGACTGTATATATATATATATATTTATTAATGTACTGTACTCAAATACAAACAGAATCATAACTTAAACCTTCCAAATTACAAAGTTGCACTTATACATCAGTTACTATACTACTATCCACTTAGCCAACCAACCAAAGATCATGAACACAACTTTGGCAAATTCAAGAAATCAACATCCTGACAACCTTGATCTCTGATGCCAAGAATCCATGCACATAGTGTCCATGTTGTTCATGGTTTTGATGTTGTGATGCATGATATCCATGCCATTCAGCACCATTTCCATGATGTCCATGAGATCCGTGAGATCCAGGAGATCCATGAGATTCATGAGATCCATGAGATTCATGAGATCCATGAGATTCATGATGTTGATGTTCATGATATCCATGATGTTCATGCGACCCATGGTGAGATACATCCTGAACACCATTGACACCTAAGATGTCAATGACGAATCGCGTTTGGCTTGTTCCGCCCATCCCTTGAAACGTCCATTTTAACAACGACGTTTCATCCTGACAGGTCGAAATGAATAATATAAGTATAATATGTTCCGTCCAAGAAATCGCCTGGTTTTCATATACCCCAACAAGAAAAGGTCAAAAGTGGTGAACCAACTGCTGCCAGGAGGATCATCCCAGGACTTGTAAGTGGTTAGTAACCATGCATCATGCTTAGGAAGTCCCCAATTCCTGGGGTTTATTCCCTTTCCAAAATGGCCGATATTCATGGCTTCCAAATTAGGGGTGATCCAAAAAACCACGTATCCAAGTCCTGGGATGATCCTATCCTCCAAGGCCCAAGGCTGTTAAACTGTTGGGAAAATTTCAGGCGAAGCCCAAATACCGGTGCTTTCCAATCCCCCCAAAATTCCACAGCTCGGAACTGCTGATCAACGTATGTATATTTACCTACATTTACCATAAAAAATCAAGCAACTGTTGGTAAATATATACCCTCCCTAAAACTAACAGTTCGCACCTGAAAATAGACCCCTGGAAAAGGAGATTCCTATTGGAAATCACCATTTTTAGGTGCTATGCCGGGAAATACAGAAAACTTCCGCGGGTTGGTCTTCAAAGTCGCTGAAAAGTTATGGACCACTTCAATGGACCTTGTCGGTGCTCAATTTTTCACCATGTTTCCTACATTTGGATGTGACCCATGGAAGTGAGTACAGTAACGATCGTTAGTAAGGGCTGCTTATTTCACCCGTTTAGGGGATTTATAACATACTTCTTTAGGGGTCGGGTTATAATCCAATTACTAAGTACCAGCAGGACATCCCAGTACATACTCATACTGTTGATGGTTCATCCGAAACAACCACCGTTTGGATGTATAAACCCCGTCGTAAATCATGGGAGAAACTAACAAGCTCAACTGGTGTTTACGCTGGATTTCTGAACCATCAACAGTATATAACTTTCTTGCCCAGATTACCGTTACACCCTATGGATCGATAGCATGGATTCGATCCACTCGCCGGGAAGATGTTGCAGATGAAATCTACTTGCTGCGCCTGCTTTTTGTGGCTTTTTGTTGAAAAACTTCAAAAGTCTACCCTCCCGGAAATCTATCGAATCGATACCAAAAATGGCCATTATCTTGAAGGAGTTCACCTCTTCCAAACTATCATTTTGGGTATCCATGTTAGTTTTCGAGGATGTATTATTTGAAAAAAACACAGCACAACCCTTGTCCTTGTGTGACCTCCAGCTCACCCAAAAAAAACACCACATTCCCGAAGTTTAACAGCGAGCTTACCCCTGAAAAATGATGGTTTTTGAACAACGACAGCTTGCCTTCTTGGTTTCGTTTCGGCAACTTTTCAGGGGAAAAAAGACTCGCTGTCAAACTTCAGGTGGGCTAAGAAAAAATCCAAGGTACTGTGATGTGTATGTCCAGCTTGACCCAAAAAATCCTTAAAACTCACCAGGTCAAAGTGCCGTAAAACCGGCCCGCCCGTTGCCGTTGCCAGAGAAGTGGCGGTGGTGTCCAGCGATTGGATGCACCTGATAAAGGTGGCATCCAAATCATTGGAAAATGAAAAAAACTATTAGTCACCTAACCCATACCATCCATGTATGGTATATTTACCTACATGAAAACCATACTTTTCTATTAGAAACAACCAAATGTAGGTATATATATACCATATCATGGATGGTAAGGAAATTGGTGGTTTGGATTGGTGGTTTGGGATTCTAGTGGTACACCCCAATAACGATCCCTTTCATGAAGGCGATCCCAAATATTCAAACCACCAACCCAAACCACCAATTAATTAGCCATTAGGTGATATTAGAACTCTTCTCATCTGAGTCCCCTGATCCTATGCCCCATCATAATATCCTAGACCTATCATATATCTCTTCCTATAATCAATTATCATATGTCCTGTACCGCCATCATCATATCCTATACCCCATCATATATCCCAGTTTCCTATTGGAACCAAGGCCTCTTTGTCCAAACCTGTCAAATCCTAGTTGTTTTTCTTCCAAAATCCCAAGAGGTTTCTGTGTTTTTGTTCCCTTACAAACTATCAAACATTGAGGTTTGGACCCAAACATTGAGGTTTGGACCCAAACTTGACCAAGTGGTGTTGGAAAGCCGTCATGACTATCTCAACTGGTGACTCTTTTTGGGATTCTGAACCATCCACCAGTGGGGGAATTTCAAGTCATACCTATTTTGTGTCCAAAATCCTTCTTGTAGTAAGCCCTTTATCTGGGCAAGTTACAACAATTCCTAAGCCTGAATTGTTTTGGACATTTTGGGTGGATTTCCCTTACTACACCACCATTTGGGGTGACCTTGGCGGGGGAAAGGCCGCTATAATTTGAAGGGGTTTATACTTTGTGTACGATACAAAAAATGGTCAACAAATTCCTTCGGAGAGTGCTTGGGAGAGAGTCTTGGACTTCGAATCGCATGAAGTGATGGTATGGATGGTTTGCTATGATTTCTGTGGCTTTTCCAGTCATGCCATTCATGGTGAAATCTCAGAAAACGTATCCGTTTCGGCAAAAACAACCAATCTGAACATGCAGGTATTTTGGTTGACACGTTGAGGTTCCTTTTTACGCTCGTTAGGACTCCTTGCATCCTTCATCCTGTTCTCTTTCTTGAAGTTTGGGCTGGAACTTCAAAAAGAGACATTCAACATCTTTGATCATCCTAGTGACATGATCTTTTTGTTATTGGTGGGTATCTATTATCTATGTAATGTAAATAATGTAAATACCATATTACAAGAAGTTAAAAGTACATGGCACAGTTCCTATGTATTGATATAAATGGGCTCATCTTTTTTGACTGGAAAGATATACATATCCAGGGTTTACCCATCACAAATCACAACAACCAGCTTCCACCCCCGACCAACCACAACCCGACAGCCTTTTTGGAGGCGTTGAGCCCATCATGAACTGACCGAACGGCACCCTGCAGCCCATAGCGAGAGTTGTCAACCGTGCCGTTTCGGTCAGTTGTTGGGTGGAAACTCAACAAAACCCCATTTGAAAAAAACATATATTAGTCAAAATGGATCATTTCCCGGATCTCAGGTTTTTTCTGCTTTTTTTTCCCATAGGATCCATGGGAATGGTATAAGTAAATGTACCATTCCCATGAATCTTATGGGTCTGGGATCTCAAAACTAATGATTTTTTGAAAAAAAGATCGCATCTGCCTGAGTTAGAAGCATCTTTCCAAGCTGGATTTGAAGGAAGAATTTGGCGTTTTTTCAGGTGTTCCATAGATTTTCCCGCCAGTGTTGATGGTTCAGACATCCCAAGGCCAACCACCTGGGATGTAAAAAACCCGTCGTAAATAATGTGAGAAATTACCAAACTCAACTGGTGAACGCAGGATTTCTTCACCATCCCTCCAGTCCGGAACCTCTCCATCACCGCCATGTGGGTTTGGGCGTCTTTCGTTCGAAGGTAGAAGTTGATTTAACCTATCACACCTATCTCCAAAGGAAGCTTTTTCGGGTTGGGTGTATAATCAAAAACTGGGAAAACCTTGCCAAACACCCTGGAAACTGCTGAATTAATTACGATAGTATACCATTTAGGGTCCCTTTGTGTTGGTTTCCTATGTGGGGCACTAATTCCATCGATGTTTTCATGGTGAAAGTTTGAATGAGTGATGATCAAACGCCATTTGAGATCATGTTGAAATCATTTGAGGTACGATTTGTGTGCTTTCAAGATCTAAGAAACACTGACAGCCGAAAGGCTACATGGCCTGAGAATCTGCAAAGAAACCATGAACAACTGAACACGTAAACAAGAAAACAATACCTCAAACTACTTCTAAGTCTAGCACTTCATGTTTAAAACAATTTTCAAATAATAACCTGGACATTCAAAGGGTGCTGGATGGATGATGATCGGGGTGCCGAAAAATTTCATCCTGAAGGTTCAAACAGCACCCAGACTGAAATATGCTGGAAGGGAAACATCATCATATTCTCATCCACTGCTAATTCGCTTAAACTATACCATTGATACCCTCCCGAAAGTTAACGTAGCCTCTGAAAAGTTACCGAAACCCAATAGGAAAGGATCGTCTTCCAGTCCCACCATTTTTCAGGGGCGAGCTGTTAAACTTCGGGGGTGTAACATTGATAAACCTCCTTGCGTCGTTTCGGAGAGCTTTTCGTTCCGTTCCCCGAGAGTGTTACTGTAACCAGCAAAGCCGCATCCTTTTCAAAAAAACATCGATGAAGTATATCTACCTATCAACCCTCAATTGGTGATTAAAAAATGATACCAGTAGAGCCGCACGAGGCGGTGGCGGAGGTTTCAAGAATAGGAAACGTATAGGAGAGATTGGTTGTTGTGAATCACGGATGACAAAGCGAAAACACTGATGGATCTGCCTAACTGCCGAACTGTCTAACTGATTAACTGACTAACTGGCTAGTTAGTTTGTTAGTTAGTTAGTTAGTTAGCTAGTTAGTTAGTTAGTTAGTTAGTTCTTAGTTAGTTAGTTAGTCAGTCAGTTAGTTAGTTAGCTGGCTAATGAGTTAGTTAGTTAGTTAGCTAGTGAGTTAGTCAGCTAGTTAGTTGGTCAGCTAGTTAGCTAGTTAGTTCGTTAGTTAGTTAGTTAGTTATTTAGTTAGTTAGTTAGCTGACTAAATTGTTAGTTAGTAAGTAAGTAAGTGAGTAGTTAGTTAGTTAGTTAGTTAGTTAGTTAGCTAGTTAATTAGTTAGTTAGTTTGTTAGTGAGTGAGTTGGTTAGTTAGTTAATTAGTTAGTGAGGTAAGTAAGTAAGTAAGTTAGTTAGTTAGCTAGCTAGCTAGCTAGTTAGTTAGTTAGTTAGATAGTTGATCAGATGGTTAGTTAGTTGATCAGATGGTTAGTTAGTTAGTTAGTTAGTTAGTTAGATAGTTAGTTAGTTAGTTAGTTAGTTAGTTTTTGGACATCGGAACTTCAAAAAGTGGCCCGAGAGTGTGGTGTTTTCCACATTTTGACTTACAAATATGCTTTGCGCCACAGCGGCGTGCCATTTTTGAACATCGGAACGTCCAAAATGGGTCCGGGATCGTGGTGTTTTGTGCATTTTGACTTGCAAATATGCTTCGCGCCACAGCTGCGTGCCATTTTTGAACATCGGAACGTCCAAAATGGGTCCGGGATCGTGGTGTTTTGTGCATTTTGACTTGCAAATGTGCTTCGCGCCACAGCCGCGTAGCATTTTGGAACATCTGAAATTGAAAAAGCGGTCCGAGAATGTGGTGTTTTGCGCATTTTGACTTGCAAATGTGCTTCTCGCCACAGCGGCGTGCCATTTTTCACCTGTCTGCCCGAACAGCTACCTCCGCACCCGCCGCTTTAGCGAGCCTACTTTTCGAACATCAGGAACCACGAATCATTGAAAAAACACAGCGATTCGCGACGTCCCTAACATTTTTCGCGCATGTACCTTCTTTCTAGTGACTCTACACGCGTGTTGATCTTCTTTCTGCTGACTTGACATCTGTTGTCTGTTTGACACCTCTACTCTGCTTTTCAACTCTGCATATTGTCGGAAGTTAGACTTCTAAACTTCCTTCGATAAATATGTAATATCACACAAGATGTTTCTTCACCGTATCAGCGAGAGTAAACGTCTGGCGTGCAGTTGGTAGGGCAATCGTTGAATGACTGAACGCGACCAAAAAATCAGACCAAAAATTCCTCTGCATGGCGAGAAACCAAAAAAGAAAACAAAATTTCTAATTGTTCACTTTCAGGTGTTTTCGGTTATTAGTTTTCCAGGTGAGTGGAGCCTGATAAGAAACTAGGGTACGAAAACCCAACTTATCATTTTCTTGAACATCACATGAGCAATGCAAAAACAACCTTGTAAAATTTCAATATACTGTTACATTCGGTATAATCCCAATAATAACTAACCCCCTACAAAACCCCAAACAATAAGGCTTTCTCACAGACAACACATGATCATATGATCAATATCCTCTTGTGAATGAATCCGGTTTGTAATTACAGTAGTGAGCACAAGTCCGTCCCCTTTCGGAGTGAAAATTCATTTGGATCATACGGTACACTTCGTTGGCTTCAATAAACCATTCTTGCTGCACCTGTGGTGATGAACCAACCCAAACAATGCATTGTCATAAGGAAAATCCTTCAAAATCACATACTTTTGTATTGTTTGATTCTCCCAGAATGGATCATTTGATGATCCCTGGTAAACCATGTTTGCTTTAAGAAGTGGATAGTGATCTTTGAGCCAGTCCCTCTCTCAGCTTTTGAGCAAAACACGCGGTTCGCTGGATGTCCGCAATTGCTCAGGCGACAGCAACAACAAAAGCATACAACCTTAAATAATTTTCACTCTTCAGATTTCAGTCTTCAATCATTAATCCATTTGATCAATATATACTTTGTTTTCATTTCCCAACCACACCGAATGTATGGAATATGTACCTGATCTAGTTGGTGGTTTCCACCCATTTGAAAAATATTAGTCAAATTGGATCATTTCCCCATGTAGGGATGAAAATAAAAAATATTTGAAACCACCAGCTAGTGATAAGAATACCATACATTTTTGTCATCTTTGTAGCAATATTATGGGTTTGGTTACCAAGTCGCCGCTGCCGCCCGCAGCCAATCACACCCCACTGTTCTCGTCTTTTTGTGGCCCAAGGTAGCCAGCAAACTGCGAGGACAGCGGGTTGGGACGCTTCCTTAAATGGGGACCGGTACCATTGGGTGAATCAACTTCTAAACTACCAACTTTTGCGGGGAAAATCATGTTTTCACCGTTTTTTTTGGTTTATTTGTTTATACGGTGGTAACTTGGAAGAATCATGAAGGAATCCATTCATTTTATCATCTAGTTGATGGTTGAACCAACCCATTTGAAACATATTACTGCAGTCAAATTGGATCATTTTCCCAAACTGCCAAAAATTCTCAACCCTAAGAATCAGCGATTGGACCCTCCAAACGTTTGAAGGGTGAATGAACCTGTTTGACAAATGGCGTGTTTTAGGGTCCGTAAGGATTCTTAGGGAACCAACAAACAACTTGAAAGAAGCTGTTGAGCCCCAAGGAATTTGTATCAATTTGGGATATGTCTTAAAGCTGGAGACATTACCCAAAATGTATCTGCAAGATCGGAAGATCTCTTCCAAAATCTATTGCCTTTTGTGTCGTCAAGTTCCTAAGGTAACAAACCCCCTGACATCTTTGGGGTGTTTGGGTACATCACCTGGGTGGTAGATCACCAGCATGGGAACATGGTTTTTTCCTATACCAGGTGTGTCCCCACAAAATAGAAAGGGATGATTAACCACCATGATCATCCATGATCCCTTAATAATCCCTTCATAGGGCCTTATTTCCTGGGGGAGGTGGGTGGCATTGGGGTATGGCACCTTAGATTTTCCCATGATATATCCCTTGAAGAAGATTTGATAAAATTTAATTTAGTGCTAGGAGTTCAATTCACCATGGTCCAGCATTTTTCGACTGTCTCCTAGGGAGGCTTTGTGTAAATGATTATGCATGTGCTCTTTACTGTCATACTGTTGATGGCGAATGACGAAAATGCCAAACCAACAAAAATCGCCGAAAGTATAGTAAGAACAGCTTGTGACTAGGTGATTTGAATGAGTAGTCACCACTCTTTTTATCCTTTTTTATAAAACAGAAAAATTAATCAAAACCAGATAAGTCGTTGGCCAACTCTCAACATCTGGGGTAAAACTTCCCGTCTTAGTTGCGAAACCTAGATACGTCAGAACTTCCAACTATGGTCATCGTCAGAATCATTGATCTCGGTAGAATATCATTGATCATTATAAACCTAAATTTATGTATACCTAATTTCATACGCATACCGTACCTGAAAAACAAACAAAAGAACCACCATGACATGGATCGGTCAAAATATATACATTACCATTACCATATCATACAATCATACTATACATTAACATACATTGCCATACATTGCCATACCATACATACATTGATTCATTGATGACCATATCACATACATTTACATCCTCTGTCTATAAGGATCGCTCGTGATGCGTTGTGGTGGAGTCGCCTCCCTGCAGGGAGCTGAGAAATCTCTCCGTTGCCAACGTCTGCTGGTAGCCATGGGTTTTCAAACGGTCGTTCTGTTTTTTCCATATGTATATGTCATATTAAGTAAATCTGGGCAAATTACTATGATTCCTAAACCTGAATTGTTTGGGAGTTGGGGTGGATTCCTTAACTAAATCATCAACCTCCTCATGACCTAAAGGTTGCGGCCATTGGGTGCAGCGTCCGAAACCAAATGATTTCTGACTGCCCCCCATCCCATCCTCGAATATTTCTTTATTCCCCAGCCCAAATCATTCCAGCATGATGACTTGTGAATATAAGAGTTCCCTGTGACTCATAGTTTGTTTGTTTATTAATGTCCAGTAGGTAGCGGGTAGGGGAGTCAAGTTCACCACAAATCTGGTGGAACTAAATGAGAAATGCCCATGCCCAGCTTGTCAAATTTGACAATTCGTTTGGTCGTGGTGGTCGGGGAAAATTGAAAACTATCATGAACTCGGATTTGCAACAAAACTTTCCCCCCTGAAAGTCAATATAGATACCCAAAATGATGCCATATTTGAAAGGAGATACATTCTAAAACCCATCATTTTGGTTATCTATGGCAAATGTTGGGGTGTAAGATACTTTGAAAATGTTTGAACGCAAATCCCAGGGCAGAAAGTTCAAGCAAAATGTCCTCTAAAGAAAAACATGGCTTCATCTTCCCTGATTTTCGGGATGAAAAAACATCTACATATCTGAGTCTGAAACCACCACCTAAATCCAAGTAAACAAAGGCTATGAAACATATGAGATCCTAGAACCCAAATTGTGGCCGCCCATAAAATGCTGCGGGTCAACCCCCAACAAAAACAGGTCAGATGGGTTAGCTAGGATTATATGTATATATCATATCAAATAAATCCTACCATCAGGTTACCAGGATGTCACCCTGCTGCCAGCAGCACAGTTCAGTGTCACGCGCGTCACGCAGCAGGATGCTGGGGGATTCAGCTTCAGCCGGCAATCACCATCGAATCTGACCTGTCATTGATGCCAACTGCTGGCATCCCTAAGAATCCAGGTATGTCCTAAGGAAGGGATTACCCCTACTAAGGATGGGATTGGAACCCTCAATCCTATTCGATCGGGATGGGATCTGGATTCTTAGGGTATATATGTCTTTTGGGAGGAATCATTTAGGCTGAATAAAAATCAAAAAAATTGAACAAAACCAAAAAGATCACAAACTTTGAAATCAGTTTTGGTAAATTTCAACTTCAGGGTGTTTGCCCCACCGAGGGCCAGCTGGGTGAACCTGATATACCTTCACTTTTTCGGAGGGTTCCATAGCTTTCCATCCAACTTCTTGACATTGATGACCCATCCATTCAGGGTAGACAAACCCCTTAATATCATATATTCACTGAAGATGGGTACAGAAAAACAGATCCCAAGCCTTGGGTTTTATCAATTTTCCCATTGCATTCGACTGATGAGACCTTAAGATGTTTTTTTTAGTCTCTTCGGAGAGGTGCGCTAATCCAATGAATCTGCTGTATTCGGTATAGGACACCTCCACCGTCTTCGGTCAGCCAATTTTTCCAGTGAACATCAGGAGGTCTGAGCAGGTGATTCTGGTAATTTAAGCAACCCTTTCTGTTCGCAAAAAGATATGTAAACAAAACATGACAAAAGTGGGTTGGGTTCATCTTTTGCAAGGTTTGAAGATTTTTTGAAAACGTGAAAAACGAAATGGCGGCTACCCAAGATGATACAACCCCCCCCCCAGACTTGATGCTTTGTCGATGTGTTTCCCTTTTCCTCGCGGGGCCTTGTTCAGGTTCCCTGGAATGGTAACAGGCATCAACAGTCTAACAGTGAACCATCCAGTAGATCTGAGCTCTGAAATGTCAAGTGGCTATGGAGACCCAACTGAGCAACATGAACCAAACCCTTCTGACATTATAATTGGCTCATTATACTCCCTATATCTAGGTCAGGTAGTTTCTTCATCACCTTCCTTTGCAGCATTCACAACCAGGCTAGTTGGTGGTTGAACCAACCCAGTTGAAAAATATGCTCGTCAAATTGGATGATTTCCCCAAGGTTCAATGCTGAAAAGTAAAAAATCCTTGAGTTGCCGTCCCCCACCAACCGCAGGGTGGTGGCATTTTTGTTGAATCATTGCTCACTTGGAGGAAATCCCCAGAGAGCTTGGTGCATCACCCAGTCTCCTCACCCCATTTCTCGCCTCTGGCAGGTTCAAGTGTTACCTGAGCGTCACGAGGTTCCGAAGTGTTAAGCATATATATAACTGCTTAGTGACATACCGAAACCAGAGGTTTCTAGAAATCCCCAAAAACAAATGAACGGGCTGAAGGGCTGGAAACCAAAAAACAAATATTCCCAAATTGAAAAAGCAAAATTAGATCATCTATACATAGGTGTTTCCAAAAAAGTGGTACCCCGAAATGGATGGTGAAAATCATGGAAAACCCTATTAACATGGATGATTTGGGGGGAAAACCCAATATTTTCGGAAACATGGACCACATGGATTGTGTTTTTGGGATTCAAAATCCTTCCAGCTTTCCAACCACTGTATACACATAACATTCTGATAGAAGTATCACACCCCCTTTTTTAGCTTGTTTTTTTCAAGAAAGGAAACTTCACATCTTCACAAACATAAACATACTGTACCAATTTTTCAGGAATAAACCCCAAGTTGACAAACACAAAACGCTCAAGTTGCGTCTCATCCAAACTGCTGGTTTCAAACAAAAACATGACTGATATCATTTCCCAACAAACAAACAAAAAACGTTGAAAAACCGGTAATAATAAAGATGGAATTCCATTCATTCTTTTGCCTTTCTTTTCAGCAGCAAACGCACCGAAAACTCCGTCAACGCATGGATTTTTTGAGCCAACTGGCTGACGATCCAGTTGGTGATCGAGTTGGTGAAGCATCTCGATCAATTGGTGCACCTGGAATCCACCGAAAACAACGGGGAAAACCAGATCTACTAAGCACCAGCTAGGAAGTACGCTTCATTCATCTGGGTCAATTCTTTATAATAAAAGAATGTCCGAAATCTGATAATTTTTTGTCAAATTCTTCTACTTTTTGACAGTTCGTGGGCCTTCCTTCAGTACTCAACACAAAGTGATTCTCCCATTTCCCATTTCCAGAAACGCCTCCCGTCGAAGGCCCTTGCGACTATGTGCTTCAGAGTCTAAGTTGTTGTCAACTCGCTCCTGTGGCGAGTTAATGGGATCTGATGATCGCATTATACTGGTTGTTTAATAGGGATCCTTATAATGGTTTATTATAATCCCCATCATATAACTGGACAGTATAATCCCCTATATACCCTAAACAACCAGGGTCTTTTTCAATGCTCAGTTGTTTGGCGGGTGTTGTGCCGTATACATATATATATAATATTTATAAGAGTGTCTCCGAAACAAAACACTGGAAGATGGTTGATAAATCACCTTAAGATCAAGTTTTCTTAAACCCAACTGGCGAACTACAGTAGTTCCTAATGAGCTTTTTGAATCACGTAAGCGGTGACTGGTATCGTCGTGTGGTGGCAAATAAATGGTGGTAAATGATGATGTTGATGGTGGTGAAAAAGTATCACCAGGACCGCACATCAATTCCAACACATCTGAAACCATCCATCCTTAGCTAGTTGGTGGTTGAACCAACCCATCTGAAAAATATGCTCGTCAAATTGGAAATCTTCCCCAAGTTGGGGTGAAAATCAAACATATTTTAAACCACCACCTAGTTAGCCATACCTGCCCTTTTTCCATAAGAAATCTTGGCCCATGCGTTTCACTCCCGCCCAACTCCTGACGTAAAACAAGGCCTTGCTCCTTCTTTTCCAAGCCGCGCCATTCCTGGCAACAAATTTTGAGAATGGTGATGCTTGGTCACATTGTGACGGAGAATGGTGGTACTAAGGGGCGGTAAGGGGCAAACCAACCGTAGAAGTGTTAGTTTACTAACCCAAGTAGTTCAGTTAAGTTTCATTGAGCATCTGGGTAACAATATAAGCATTTTTGACCTTTTCCATGTGATTGTTTTATCAACTTCTCCAAAAAACCGAACGTTTTTTGTGTGTGCACTTTTAAACAAAACTCCCGGTTTTTTTTCCAAAAGGTGAAGGTCAATACTGGAAAAGATTTCCGAAGTTGGAGGGGAGAGTTTTCGTCATTTTTTTCCGCTTGTTGATGGTTCAAAAATCCGGCGGAAACACCCGTTGAGGGAAAGGTAGTTGAAATCCCACTATTTAGCATGGTTTTATAGGTCCCAGGTGGTGCAGGATTTCTGAACCATCAACCGTAGTTTTCCACAAGTCAAATTCTCCTCATCATTTAGAGTGCTTTTCTCTTGGTTTTGATGTTTTTGCATTTCGGATTCCATCTAGCAAATTGGCAAATTGGTCAAATTTTGTGGAATCTTTCTGGATGGCCGAACCCACAGACGGTTTTTTTTTTGAGGAATTTCATCTGGTTCACCATTCAAAACAAAATCTGAATCTGTACTTCGACCAACTACCGCTACTTTAAGTCAAAATAAACTTAGCAATCTACAATAGTAGTACACTCCACCTAAAAAATAACAGCGAGGAAAAACCCTCGCAAAAATGGTGGTTGGAAGACGAGACTTTCCTTTTGGGACCATTTTGAGCCTATTTTCAAATTATTTTCCAGGCAAAGTTGGGATATTTTTGCTTCCAGAAAGTGGAAGCCTTCCGGGCTGGGCATATTTCGACCAACCCATTCAAGAAACCTGGAGCTCACCACGTTTGAAACCACTGCGCCTGAAGGAAGTCTCGTGCACGTTTTTCCAAGTCTTGAAAGCCTTGCGGCTTCAAATCATATCATGAAGCTGACGACGACTTCGTTGTTTTCTTTTAACATGAAGGAGTTTCGAGACCATCCTGTTCACCTAAACAACATTTGTTTTATTGATTGGAAATGGTGCTGAAACACGTGTTTCAGCAGCCATTTGTTGAAGTAATGATGTGGAACAATCCAACTGAAAGGAACCCTGTTTAAATAGATGGAAATGCTTTGTTTTTTTCATATAATGATTGGGAATCATCTAACTGAAACAAGCATTTTCAAAGTGGATGTTTTGGGTACCAGGATGGTTATGGTATGTACATGGTACCCATACCAATTTCCAATAAAAGCATCCATTTCTAAGCAATTGATAGTGAACTTGGCGTATACATGTGGGTTCACACCGGTCACCAGAAAACATGCTTCAGTGCCAAATAGGAAACCTCAAAAAAAACGTCGATCAGCGTGATTCATGATCTACAGTATTGGTCTTCCATTTCTGGGACAATTGTCAAAATATACAGTACCCATACAGTATCTAAGAATCATTGGACCCTCCATGCGGGGGTTTGAACCTCTATAGCAGGGGTCCGGGTGTTTTTGAGGGGTCAGGAGTCTTAGTGTATAATATCAAAATAAATTCTAATTGACACCTGTATATTTGACACCCAGCGATATCAATGTAGTGCAGAACTGTAACCTGGATTGGATGAGATATGATGCTGCCAAGCAACGAGCTTGGAGTTCTTGCCGCACCTGTCGTTGAGCATCTTGGTGGCATCGCCAATTTTCCAACAAAAAAATGCTACATCCGTTGGTCAAGTCGACCATTTTGAGGCGCATTCCACTAAGGGATCAATCCTAGATTTAATACATATATTATCTATATGATTGTGTTCAAGTCATCCATCTAAAATATCATTTCTTAAGACATACTCTTGATTTTTAGAAATGCCAGCGTTCGTTCACCACCTTTTCCATGCTTTTGGGGCAAATTGAAACACCGCAAAGAGTGAGGGATTTTCAACATACCAAGGTCAATCTGCTGCGACAAATCGCCGGATTTCTGAACCACCCACACTACAAGGTGGACCTCTACCAGTAAAAAGTAGGATGAAATAACTCCACTTATAGGGGGTGAAAAAAAACACTTACCTATTTATAAGGCCGTTTGATAAAGGTTATAACTTGACTCCAGTTATATAACTAGTAGGGGCCGCACCGTGTAGGTAATCCTTCCCCAATTTTCGGGGTGAATTTGAATCCGCCAATTCACAAGCCACCATCGAATCAATATCTTCATGTTCAATCATTGAAATCATCTGCTGGCCACAAAAAACAGGTGAGAAACCAAACCTAGACCTAAACAAACCCAGTATTTCTGGTGTAACTAAACAGTTACTGACGTCTCAAAACTAAACCCTAAACCTAACAAACATTAACAAACCAATCATGTGTTTCTACAGATCTTTGCCCATTCTCCCTTTCTCCCTCCGTTTTTTTCCGAACAAACGGGTGTTTCCAAAAATAGGGGTACCCCAAAATGGATGGTGAAAATAATGGAAAACCCTATTAAAATGGATGGTATGGGTGGAAAACCCACTATTTTCGGAAACATCCAAACAAAGTCAGTGGCTGCGGCACCTTTTTAGTGGCCTCCTCGTTCACCGTGGCTTTCGCTTGTGCTGCTTGGAGTCTTGGCCCCAAGACCTGGATCCGTGTCGGGGAAGTCATCCTATCCACTCGTCAAGTCGGTGGGTTTTTTTTGGCACTCAACTTGTGGGTGGGTTTTTGTTCGCCATCGATATTTTTGCTTTGAGTCAAATGGGATCCTAGTTGGTGGTTGAACCAACCCCTTTGAAAAATATGAAAATTAAATTGGAAATCATCCGCAAAGTTCGGGGTGAACATGAAAAAATATTTGAAACCACCACTTAAAAATGGGATCTTTTTGTAAGGTTCGGGGTGAAAAGAACAAATAATGGAAACCACTACCATCCATGTTTGTTTGGTGGTGCAGTGCTTTTTCACCCTTAAAAGATGGTTGGGAAATTATCAACTTGAAGCCAGGAATGATATGACTTTTCATAGGATCTATCCTGGTTGGTGGTTTCAACCCATCTGAAAAATATTAGTAAAAATGGGAATCTTCCCCAAGTAGAGGTGAAAATAAACAATGATTGAAACCACCACCTAGTAACAACCTCTTGCACTTTTGGGTACTGGCAAAGCTCCCGCCACCAACAAATGTTCCATGTTTTTCGTGGAACCATAGCTTGCCCTTTCGGTCCAACCCTGTCATCTTTTTTTTGGGGGAACCCCAAACACTTGTCCATGCTTCATATCATTGATAATTTTCAAGGTTTGGTGTAAACAAAAATCAATGTTGTAAGTAGAGTGAGTAGTAGGAAAAACATGGTGAACTGTATAGAACTTATATAATCCAAATCCAAATTTCATGGATTTTTTTGCAATAATAGTTATCAAATTTAATCCATTTCAAGCTACCAAACTTGGGGTTTGGCGCCATTTATTTTGCAACAAACATTTGGTCTTATACAAAAAATGGGATACCATCCCTGAAACTAATAGCAAAAGCACCTGAAGGCATGGCGGGCCCCAAAAGGAAATGAATCATCTGACCAGTCGTCCAGTTTCAGGGGCAAAAATCTTGGTTTCAGGGATGGTGATTCCCACCCCACTATATCATGACAGCAAATGAATCTCCATGTCAAAGTTTGTGTTCCCGACCCCCCATTCTGAATTCTGCACATGACGACCACCAATGTACACCCCAAAAAAAAATTATATACCCAGATGCTCAATGTATGGTATATTTACCTACATTTACCATCAAGACTAGCCAAATGTAGGTAAATATGCCATACGAACATTACTTTCTCTTTCAACCCGTTGATTTGTTCAGTAGTTCCACCGGCTACGGCAGAAAACCCGTAGGTTCCCAGCTGGGCTGGTATTGACATCTACCGAATCACTTACTAGGCAAAGATCTTCACCCAATGGCACCCATAACCATCCATGTATGATATATTTACCTATATTTGGTTGTGTTTCTTATGGTAAATGTAGGTAAAAAAAACATACAAATGGATGGTATGGGCAGCTGCAAGGCTGCAAGCACACAAATTTTGTTGAACGTCAGTTGCAGAGTCTCGCGGGTTTTATATTTTTTGCCGATGAAGGCTCTGCGCTAACCGTGGTAGAAAGGGGTGGTCCAACGTCGAAACACCAGGGTTTAAACAGCTAAGGAGCCCACCCCCAAAACCCCAAACGAAATGGTAGGAGTTCAGCACAAAGGTCCCTATTGAAAGTATGATAGTTTTCAACGCATCTGAAAAAATATTGGTGAAAATTGGCTCATTTCACCAAATAGATGCACAAAGAAAAAATAATATATATATATATATATACACCTGGAACCCAAATGACCTTTGTTTTGATTGAAAAGGGCCTTGTTTTGGGGGGTTGACCTTCAAAAGTAGAGGTCATTGGGGTTCCAGGTATATATAATTATATGAAATCACCCCCTACTTAGGATGGTCTCTTCACGAATCTTTGTAGGCCTGGCGATGTCCCCACTAGCGGGTACACGGCTTTTGCCATCTAAGGTAAATATACCATGGATCCTATGGGGTAGACTAAAATCTGGATAATCTAGATTATCATGATATATTAATATACCTATGACGGATCCATTGAAAATTTGTATATTTACCGGAATTTACCGATCCAATAATTTTTTGATTTTCATGGGGATATTCAGGTATTGCAAAATATATTATGCAAATATAGAATCGCGTCCCATGAGTAGAATACGAATCTCAAATCAATTCTGGTGCTTGCTCGGGGATCCGGTGCGAGCGCTCGCGAATCTGGAGGGAAAATCCATCCGGTCGAGGTGAAGTGGATTTTATCCGGGAGATACAAAATCGGAGATGTAATCCATCTGAGAAGTACCTACTACTCCAACCAGCTTCAACCATTCCCATGGGATCCACGTATAAAATATTAAGCAACATGGTTTCACTTAAGATAAAATCTACTAGGTGATTCGATGGGACCTTTTTACATCCCAATTGGAGGTCACCAACAACCTTTGAGTGAAAGGGTCATTTATATAACCATCCAAAAAAAAGGTCACGAATTGAATCACATGGTTCCATCGTCGTATTTTTCAAAACCTGGCAACCTACAATGGGATTTGGGGGAGGCTGTTAAAGGATGTTATAAACATATTGAGTTCCTGTACCAACACCCCAAGCCCCACCCCCTTCATCCACAAGAACGACGTCACATTCAAGTCGAATGTGCCCTCAGGTCGACCGAGAGGGGACGCAGGATGCGACAAATGGGAACCTTGGTGGCCTGATCTTTTTTAAAAAAAGGCCATTGACCTGTCAGCTCCTGCATTCATCCAAAAATTCATCCAAAACATATCCAGGAGTCCGTTTGGTGATTCAAGCCAGCAAAGTGAGTGACCTGAATGTGGGAAGCTTAAAACGGCGTGAACTCCCGACCTTTGGGGATAAAGTTTGGTCACTTTGCTTGAATCACCTGGTGGAATCAGTCTGCGCTACCCCCAACTACTTCTTAGGCGATCCTATACCATTCATGATGCATCAAACCCACTCGGATCCATGGGACGAACGGTATATTTACCTACATGAATGCTTGATTGTATGGTAAATGTATGGAACTATCCCATACATGGATCCTATATGTAAGTAAATTCAACAACCTAGTGGTCGTTGTTTTCTACTCGAACGGCCTCAAGAACATGACACTTCGACATGGAAGCCTTTCTTTTTACAGCTGCTGAAAGTGTCTGAAGACAGCAAAAATGGAAAAATCAAGGATTCAAACCAGTCAGATAACCATTTGCTTTTATACAATACATCTTGGGGCTTGGCAAAAGTCTGGTACTAGTAAATTATTGTCTTATTTATTTTTATGAAGGGCACCCTATGAATCTGTATTGTCCACTGCTTTTCCCAGTGTTTCGGCAGGGCCCAATATAATAAAATACATCGATTGATCTTCACTTCCGAAGAGAGCAAAATCTTTCACAGAAACGACAGCAAACTGACAGGGCATGTTGGAACTGGAACCGCAGCCCTTCCGGAGCTAGGCTTCCTTGAGGGAAACCACCCTTTGCTGGGCCAAGCGGAAATGAATTCTGGAGTGTAAACAATAAGAAGACCCCCAATCACTTGGGCAAAACCCCCACCCTGTCACAAGTCGAAAGTGAAGGTCAGTATCGGCCCCCTCATAAAAATGAATAGAATTGAATAGATTGTTTCTCTCGAAACTGCGTTTGATTGTTTATCGTACTGTTGCAGGCTGGGGCGTGGACCCAACTACCAATCCTTTCCTGAATTTGAATTTGTGTCCAAGATGGGAATCCTTGCCTGCTTCAAACTGTCAACAGGTAACTTACTACCAGGCTTCACCATGGAGGTATTTTACAAGTTTCTCATGCTACCATCGCCTTTTTTTTTGGTAAAGTTTTCTCCATCCCTATGACAGGCTACAAAACCCACGGTTTTGGGGGGACCACCTTATTGTTAAAGGCAGCCTTTGGCTTGGAAATTGCAGTGGGAGGTCTGAGTACAAGTAGGTGGGGCAGTTTTTCAGATAGAGTTTTCAGTTCATGTGTAAAGGGAGACGTATTAAAACTGGACTAGATCATCATGCGTTGAGAATTCAACTCTTAAACCCATTAATTACATGTTGAATTCCTATTATCTGTTGATGTCATGGAAGGCAACAAAACAAACAATGTTTGCTTCTCATGTTTTTTGTGGCTCTTATGGGAGAATATGCTTTGAACCAACCAAGTCAAATATCTCCAACAGTAAACCGAAGGCAACGATGCGGCAACGAATTCAAACAGGACGTTTTCTAAACTTCACATTTACACTCCCGAAGATTGTAACATAAAAACCCTGAAAATCATGGTGTTGGTTCAAATTATTGTTCCTTTTCCAAGGGGCTTCCCCGTATTCTCGGGTGAAGCATGTTGAGCTTCCGGGGGGTTGAGATCCGAGCCTTGGGGACCTATAATTTTAGGAGGCGCTGCGGGTGTGTCATGTCATGTAGTAACATTGACCTTCCACGTGGTTTACACCGTTGGCAGTTGGTGGGAACCAGCGGGTCACCGCTTCAACCGAAACGGAAGGCGGAAAGCCGCTCTCATCGGGGAAGCGCCTGTGGCGTTCCGATTGATGTACTTGATGTAATTCCAAAACCTGAATTGTTTTGGGCATTTTGAGGGGATTCCCTGATCCTATTCACCACCATTTTGCGGGTAAAAAAAAACTGCCCAGTTGCATCCATTCCAATACCTTTTCATCTCATACACCTGAGCCACGAAAAAAGTTGGGTTATATAGGGGATGGAAAATTACCCAGTTTTATAATGCCTAATAAACCATTATAAGGATCCCTATTGACCAACCAGTCTTAAATGGAAAGTAAGAGGGTTTTTTTTCATGGCTCACCTCACGTTTCTCATCCATTTTTTTTGAACTCTTCCCCTTTTCGGAAAGCCTCTCCAACAAAGGCCATAATGTGAGTCCATAAACCCGGTGCCAATTCAATCCTTCACCGATTTTTTTTGGCGAAAACATTTCAGCTCTGACTGTTTCTATACACCCCTGGAAACTAACATGACATTGGAAAATCCCCCATCTTCAATAAGAAATACATCTTCAAATGGAGAATTTCCAATTGTCATATTGGTTTTCGGGGGTGTAGTATGTACCGTACCAGAGATGAAGTTACTACCCACTTCAAAATGCGGAGAAAAACATATCAAAAAAAGTGCCATGGACTTATTTTCTTTAGAGCCAAAATCATATATCCAAAGCAGTTCTTATGAAACTATGAAAGGGGTTTTTGAAGACAGCTATAAAAAAATTACAGCACTTTGGGGACGGCAGATTTAAGAATCAGGTTTGAAGGAGTGGAAACATATCTACCGGACAAACAGGCAACCAACCACGACTTTTCAACTGCGATGCTTGGTTGATACAATTCACGGAAAAAACGATGTGTATTTGGTTTGGACCAAACCGGGGGAATTGTCACAACAGAACGGTGCAAACAACAACCTGAGGTTTTTGCATCTGAGTGATGTCAATAAACAGGTATAACCTTGTACATAAAAGATATATACCTGGCTGTCATCCAAATGCTGAGGTTTGTGCTCATGAAATGGCCACGGGGCCCACACAAAAAAATGCTGTCATGGCACGAGTCTGTCCTTTATGAAATTTATCCCAAAAGTTCTCAAAAAATTCAAGCCCGCCATGTTTTTTTTTTGGAAGTTTCCTACAAAATTAATTCGATCTTGGGGGTGGGTAGTCTTTGTGAGGGATGAGTGAACTATGTCAAAACTTTGGGGTCTCCTGTCAAAGGTTTAACTTTTAGTGAGTTTCACTTGAACAAAAAAAACACCAAACTTAAAGGGCCGTTCGCCGGGTATGAGGGACGATCAACCAAAGATTTGCCAAGTGAACACATGAAAAATCCCACAGTTTCACAAGTGCGGATCATCTTTTCAGGTAAAAATGAAGGATCCGTCGACACCTCAAAAATCGCTTTTTTGAGATTACTGTTCTGAACTTTGAGACATGCATCGGACCGGCACGGGATTTTTACCTAAAACAAATGGCGTGATGAAATAGGTGGTTGAGACACCCTTTGGGAGCTGACCTTACTGGAAAGTTGTAGTCAAAGTTGCAAGTTTGCTACACTCCCTGCCTGCATCTTTTACTCAAATTGAGATATGAACATCCTGGTTTTTCTTTGAACATGTTTTTTTACAGTTTTACATATATATCCTGTTGTGTAAGAAAACATATGTTCAATATCTCAACTTGAATCACTGTTGTTGTTACTTCTTCTCTACATCAAAAACCCATCCCATCCACAACCCCTCCTGTGATGTAGCTTGGACAACACAGAGACCAAACGCCTCAGGGCTTGCGGTGAAGCCTTGTAGATCATGGGGTTTGTTTTGGTGTTTACCTCGATGGAGAAACCAGTCTTTCAGAACAAATAGCACTCACTGCGCTCTGAATCATGTGGTGTTTTTGGATGAATTCAATGAGTTTTCAAAATTGTTCTGGGGGAGTTGGATGAATCTAAAATATATACCTATATTTTGAAAGGTCCAGGTATTTGTTGTAGCTTCGGATTCTGCCTGCTAGTCTAGATAGTCTATATGTACAACATTACGCAAATTCTGTGTGTACACACTCATAAAATTTCAGGTATAAATGATATAAATGTATATATACTGATGATGTCCATCTTTACAATATATATATATATATACATATATACAGTATATCTATATACAGTATTATATATATCATATACACCATACATTAATTTCAAAAAATACCTAATTCTTATGTATATATATATACCACCTGGAAAGTAGATGGCGCAACTCCCCATTAGTCTTGGTTTCTCATGGCACTGCAAGCACCATCTACTTTCACTCAATCTGAGATGCCCAACCCCCGACGATGAGCCACAAAGACTTGACGTGGTAATTGATACCTCAAGTCACTGGTATCCTATTCCGAACACGCCAAGAACTGGGTGACGTCTTTTTTAAACGAAGATTTTTGTTCATGGAAAATGGTGAAAAAAAATCGTCCCAAAAATCACCACCATCAAGCTCGAAAAACTTTACAGGGTTATGCCTCCCATTTACATATAGTTCTAGCGTTCATAACTTCTAGGTTCAACCTGCAACCCAAATACGAGTACAAGAGATTCAAGGAGACGTGAAAATTCAAATTGATTTTCACATCTTCAAAAGTGGGGTTTCCATCCTGATTACTGAAAATGTCAAGAATCCGGTGCTTCAACAGCAGTTTGGAATGCGAAATGAGGGAAGTTTTCATCGACTACTGGGATGTCCATGGAAGTTAGTAACTATGTAGTTAGGAAGTTGGCTTATAACCCGTTTAGGGGACTTATAACATACTTACATAGGGGTTATAAGCCGATTACTAAGTGCCGTGGACATCCCAGTAGGCTTCCAAGTCTCGGTTCGCCATTGTTGTTTTTTTTTAGCGCTGCACCATTTCTTGAACCCTGCGAAAACCGAAAACTAACATGACGGAAAATCACCATTTTTCATAGGAAATACATCTTCAAATGGTGGATGTTCCATTGTCATATTAGTTTTCGGGGGGGGGAACATTAGCGGATTGTTCCCTACCAGTAAAGTGAAGCCACGGCGAACCCACAAGAAAAATCAAGAAAGATATGCGCTTGTATGTAAAGGCAGACTTCTTGTAGATGTCTCAAAACGAGGGACCCCATTTTTCAAAATAGAAATCAGTGACTTATAGTGACTACTATATAGGGAGGATCAGTTTGGGTCCTTCATTCTGAGACATGGCCATGAAAAGTCTTATATAATTTGTAAGAACCACTTAAAAGATCCAAAAATATGCAGAAAAACCAAGGATTTCAACTCAACCACCTTTTCAAGCCAAAATTTTGTGGTAAAAAAAAAACTTGCAACGACTTCCTGGATTTGGCAAATTGGATGTCTGGCCAATTGGCCTCCAACTCCCCCCCAAAAAACCTCGAAAAATTGCTGAAAAACCTAGTTGGTGGTTGAACCAACCCATTTGAAACATATTACACCCCTGAAAAAAAATCAGATGTCCCCTAAAAAGGGACCTCTTTTAGTAGGGAATACATCTTCCAACCCTTGATTTTCAGGGGACATGTTTGTTTTCAGGGGGGTATATAGTCGAATTGGATCATCTCCCCACATAAGGGTTTAATATAAAAATTTGCTTGAAACCGGTCACAGGTCATAAAAAACGGGTGAAACTGGTTTTTACCAACCTATCAAACGTGGTGGCCAAAGGACTTCCACGGTGTTGAAATATCTAGTATCTAATGGCAACCACCTCCCGAAAAATCACAAAATCATGGGAATCTAAGGTACCCCCCCCCCAAAGCTACTCCCTCCAAGAAATAAGGCCTTATTAATGGACTATGAACCATTGGTTTCCCTTAATAAGGCCTTTTTTTTCTTGGGTGGGGGGTAGCTTTGGGGGGGGGAAGGTACCTTAGGTTCCCATGGAAAAAGCCACGTCGCTGAAGCTTGAAGAGAGGATTCAAGGAGTTTCGGTGCTTCCCACGACCTACGGATTCACCGATGGAAAAAAACGTCTAACCGACCCGTTAAGAGGTGTCCATGGCGACAACCCGTTTTGGATGGGTGGTGTTGCATTCGATGTGCTCAAAGTAGTTGAAGCTTTTTTTTTGAGGAGGGGTGGATTTTGAAAAATTAACGTACCCCAGAGTTTGATTGTCATATTAACATGTGGTTTCTAGATAAAAGAAAGAATAGCCTCCGAATGAAAAAGCTAAGGCTAAGGCTTATTATAATTAGAAGCCTGGGGGTACCCATCTTTAGAACAAACAAAAAGAAAAATTGGGCCTTATAAGATCCCCTGAAGGTTGAATTTTGAACACCAAGCCGGAAAGATCAGAAGAGTCCTATATGGCCACTGTGGCTGACGTCATCCTTCAGAATTTCACTAAATCTCTCGTGTCTCATTCCGCTACCTCCTTGATCCCATAGATCTACTACATGGCACGAGTACTGAAAAAAACGTAAGCGAAAATATAGTATATCCCTAGGATTCCTCGACCATAAAATTAATGGTCTCTGCACAACGACCATTGATTGCATTACGTCGACCATTAATTGACATCCTCTCCGTGGCCTGCTCAGGCCACACATTAAGGTACTTGGTTTGATGGTGGTGATTCTTGGCCGCTCAAACTGCGGCTGTTTGAGCAATTTCGGTGCCGAAACGTTGGGGGTGAAAAAACTTGTTGGCTAATCAAACAATCAAACTTTCCCGAAGATATAGATCAGATCCTGGACCAATACATTCAGTTTGGGG